>JASAND010020152.1:0-71901 GCA_030248195.1 Trissonchulus latispiculum
TGTAAGGCGAACTTCAAATACGTGCTCAGAATCTTTGAAAGCACCTTAAATCAATTCTTTTCACAAAATCGATGAGCAAAAACAATTTTTGTTGACGTTGCGCTTCCAGTTTAAGTTTCTATAAATTTTTAAAATGTAAGTTAATGTCCATTTACCATGAAACCCATTTTAAACCAGCAACAAACGACAACATAAACTTAATTTCAAACGTGCGTGTCCCCAATTGAGCTTTAACCCCCTCCCCCCCAAGGGTTGGGGGGATAACGTTCAAGTGTCCTTTATAGCAAATTTTTTGAATACAATTAGTACAATGCTGATTTGATCCTACACCTGCGAGTTGCTGAAAAAGAACAATCGTTCGAAGCTCAAATCAAATCGCGCGAGTCACCTCAAAATAGCTATACAAATTCACTCTGCAAAAGCAGATCTATCCAGTTTTTTCTCCCGGTTTTTCTGCAACCAAGTTTACTCGGCAGGATTGCAACAACCAGTTTGTGTATTTCAGTTGACATCAAAGTCTGCAGTTGTAAACTGTCTGATTTTGCGTGTTGTTACGTTGCAGTCCTCTTGTGAATGCCGCGTCGATGCACAATTTGTGCAGCCCAGCCAAAATGATGGTGTGTTGTGATTTAATTATTAATTTTTCTGAATTTAAATTATTGATGCATTTTATGATATGAAAACAACGTGCTTTGGGAAAGTTGTATTCCTTTGGAAGGTAATGCAGGTTTTTACATATCTTAATTCGTAAATTGAAGCAGCATTAAGCAGCGAGGCGAATATATATGTGAGAATTTCCATCTGACTTAAATAAAGCCCATTTCTTCCGATATTCACTAGAAAATCGATTCTGATCTATTGGTATGTATCTTTAACACGTGACATAAACCCGTGTTAGCTACTATTAAGGTAGTGATTCCTTTTGGGCATGTATTGATTGACAACCCAAATCAAGACGATATTGGATGAAGCTTGCCAAATTTCAGAAAATTAGGCTAAAACCAGGTTGCGATACATGACTGCTAATTTTCCATTACAAAGAGAGGTTTCATCACAACTATAAAAGGGTCCCGAGGTATTTGATAGAGGTATCGAATGATATAATCAAATCAATGTGCCCAGTGAAAATACACAAAAACATCTTAAAAGTTGCACTTCTTCAAAAATCCATTAAAAAAGTATTCATTCGAAAGAGAAAATATTTAGCTTCATTTTGAGGTAAAGATGGCTTTTTAACTGCAAGTAATGGGTGACTAATCATGGTTCAAAGCTGATGTCTTCAAAAGGAAGCACCACCTTAACCCGGGTTTCGACGTTGATAACATCGGCCCCAGCAAAACGAAACAAACCAAAGCGTCTTCTCGGGTTGTCTTTTTGTGTAGCAGGTTAAACTAGTTAAAAGGGTTTAAACTACCTAACTCTATCCTTTTCGGGCACAGGATTGAAAGAGCTATCATAGCTCATTTAACTCGCCTGCAAGGTCAGATGAGTTAGAGGGTTTAACTTTACTCTTTAGCTCGCTCGCGAAGAGGACTTCAGTCGACAGCCCCGGCCAGAAGCGGGAACAGTAGGCTAGGCTAGCTTAATTACAACCTGCAAGAGCACATAATACATAAGAGTACATATGACAGCTGTCATACTCTATGTATGAAGCGTAACACATCCTCTGCACACTAACGACCGGCCCCATCCCGCAAGTCATACCGCAGTGACCCCCTGCAAATTGGTATCCGGTCGGAACTAAAGCTATGTGCTAAAGCTCGAAACAAGCACTTACAGCGCTTGTTTTGTGTCTGTTTCGAGCTTTAGAACGCAGGCACAGTAGGCAAAGTTTTGCGATGTGTTTATGTTTCAGACCAAGTTTGCTTGAATGTGTGTAGAAAAGTTGGTAAGTGCGTACAGCAAAGCTTAAGCGAAGTAAGATCCTTGTGTAATAACGCTTATATACAAATTAGCACGCTTATATCAGTTTGCTCACAGCTAGAAATTGAAATTCCAAAAACCTTCGCGAAGGCTAGTCTGTGAGGTTCTCCCAATTAATCCGGTAATATTTTCGCGAATTTACGAATTTTTGTGAAAATCAAGTCACTATTTCTGGCCGGGACTGTACATCAAGTGCCGCAATTGGTCAATTAACAGCTACACCAAGACTACATGACGATAAATGTATGCCAAAAACTCTAGTTTCTGTTGTCAGAGCAATGCTCTAATGCTCTGCTCTGAGAGCGTAGTATTTGCTCAGGTAACATAGAGTGTGCCTAGTGGCAAACTGTTATAGCTAATTATTACTCCTGGTTGCACATATATACCCCTGCTTTTGGCACAACTGTAGTTAAGACCGCCAACCAATTTTTCCATCAGCCTAAAGCCCGGCTCACACTAGGTGACAAGCATACGCACAGGGGCAACACGCAACACGGAGACGTTCACAGTTCACCCTAGCAACGCAAAAGCATAGCCGATAGAATTTGACATTCACCCTTGCCACGCCGTCTGTTTATAGTGTAGAACAATTTTGATTCGTTGTTGGGATTGTGTTTGTCAAAAGAGTAACTCTTGTGCTTTTGCTTGAGCGCTATTGTGAACCGGCCTTTATTCTGCGAAGCGCCAGATCAAGCTTACGCACACAACTAAACGAAACCCTAATCGTTACACACTTTGTGAGTAATGTTTAGTTTTAGAGTATTCAAGTTTACAGTGCTGTGTCCTTATTTCAGCACCACTGTCGATGTCGTCTCGTTGTGCTGGTGCTGGTTGTTGGTGCTCTTTGGCTGCTGTATTGGCGCAGAACGCGATTCGATTATGACCAGGAAAAACCTTCCTTCCGGGCACTGGCCAAAGTCTGGGGGCCGGATGGGAAACCGAAATCGCCGGATATCAATGAACCAATGATTGGTATGCTTTTGTATCACTTTTTTGCTACTGTAGCGTACTGTCTGAGAAAGGGAAAAATGTTAGCAAATGATAAAAATTGATTGCAGTTTGATTGGTTAAGGGGAGCCCAGTGTAATTTTTCCAACCGCTGTAACTAAACACCCTTCCAAATCGAAACAGGAATGTAATGCACGTAAGGAACTGAAATTGTCACGCCTCAAGTGAAAGTTTTGGCCCTCAGGTCTAGGGTCACTTCTCTTGGAAAGAAGCTTAAAGAAGCCTGATTCGTTTATATTAATTCGAAGCATGTGCTGACAATAAAATTATTCCAATTCCAGGTTTTTCTACTTAATTCCTGAATCCGCAGTCCCCTTTACTTATACCAAGAGTCCATAATATTTTCCCTTATATTAATATAGAAGAAGAGTAAGCCACTAGAGGACTCCTCTTCTTGGCATTGCGTAACGGTGCTCCGCCCACCATACGCGAATGTTCCCCCGTTTGGGGAGGGGTCGACAAGCATACCCCCATCCGTTTGGTGGGGGGGGTATGCAAAAGGGGTTTCCATTTGAGGGGGGGGGGAGGTCGCTGAAAGCGGTCCCCGTTTGGGGGGGGGTCGCTTAAGCAGGATAAGTTTGGCTCATTCTAATTGGCTGTTGGCGACCCCCCCCCCAACGGGGACCCATTTTCGAATAGAACAAAAACTACCGTAATCCTCTGCTCTACCCCCCCACCAAACGGACGGGGGGTATGCGCTGTCGATTTGGTTGACCCCCCCCAAGCGGGGGAACATTCGCGTATTGTGGTCGGAGCACCGTTACGCAATGCCAGGAAGAGAAGCCCTCTAGTGGCCTACTCTTCTTCTATAATATAAGGGAATTATAGACTCTTGCTTATACTTATAGGTTACGACAGCAGTGTGGACTGTAACGAACTCGTGGAGGATTTCTTGTACGCCAATGATTCGATGCGGCTTCGATTTGCGGGAAGCATTTCTAGACAACATTTCGTCTACAATAGTGACCTCAGATTGTATACTTACAATGGTAAAGTTCTTGGACTTTGAGGGATCTCTAAATCTGTGCTATACTGCAGTTTTTAAGCAAATGGCAACCAATCCGCCACCGGACTTTGGCATTCACTTTTCATCAGTTTAACAATTTTCTCAACGAGTGGAAGTATTTCACTAATTTTATCTTAATAATCTGTTTTCTAAACTGTGCCTGAAGTTCATGTCTTAGTGTCTTAGGAACCAAACATTGAAGAACATTGACTTTATCTCGTACTGTCTAATTTCCTGCAATGTATTTTCATGGCACAAGCTAATCGCAGAAGCAAGTTGTCATCTTTTCAGCTATGAAATCTTAATTTAAAATTTTTAATTCTAAAATATCATTCATCCTAAGTTGTAAGTTATTTTCAGGACGAAAAATACTTTGGACCTTCTGGGATTTTGCGCCAATGCCCGCCTTTCTAAAACTCAGCCTTCTGAGCATCAAATGTCACAACGAACCGCTAGCACAGCTGATTGTACTAAACACGGAGGCAGTGCAACAGCTGCTAGACAGGAAACTGCACGAAGCGTTCCATTATATGATCCCTGCGCACAAGGCTGACTATATCAGGGGCCGTATACTAGAGCAATTTGGTGGCCTCTGGTTTGATGCCGACTCCATTGGTTTCGGCCCGCTGATTGGTCAGTACGACTACCTCAAGTAAATGCATGAACAAAGTTGGTTATGGCAACCATTTAAGTTTTTCCCAAAAACAATCAAAATATCCGTTTGCTATTTGTGAGTTGCGACAATTGACGAATTGATTATCTTACCTTTTCTCTTGTATTGTATTTTTATCTTTATACAGTATTGCTTGATGGTCTGCAACTTTCTTTCATTTTTTAATCTATCCCATTAAACACAGAGTTTGCTTTACATTAGGTTAAATTTGATTTAATCAATATAAAATCATTCAATCATTTAAAAATCATTTAAAATCAGAACCATTTGAAATCTGATTTAATCTACTCTAACCCAGAGAAAACTTGTACTTAGCATATTTTCGCGCGCGAGTTTAAAGAGTCAAGTTGAAATTGTTTTACCTAGTTTAACTGGGCAGGCCCGTAACAGTTCTCTACTCTTTAACTCTGGTCCTTAGTCCTTAACTCCGAAAAGGTCCTTAGTAAACAGAAAATCTTATGCAAAAGGCAAAGCTTAGTGAGCTCTGAAAGCAAATTTTCTTCCATCAACGGCATGTTATGGTTTTAGAATATTTTGGAAATTGTCTGTAAAATTGTCAATTTCTTTGTCAATTTTTTCAGATCTATAGACATGTTCGGGTATTCCTGGGAACCAGCTCGACAAAACATCGGAATGGGTCTAATCGGGCCGGTGATCGCGAAATCAGACTTTCTGGTGGCGATGGTGCGACAAGTCGAGGAAACCTTGGATTACCATTTGCCCAGAATGAAATACTCAAACAGGGTGAGGAAAAATGTAAATGAATGAAAAGATGAAAATAAAAAGAATTTTTTCTGTTCTTTTTTATTTCTTTTCTATTTTCTTTCTACTTCTAGTCGTTTGAAGTTCTATTTCATCAGCAATTTTCAGTGAAATTTTAGGGACTGTTTTGGGCAGTTATATGCTACAAGCGAGTCAAATATAGGTTAAGACAGTTAAATTATATTTCTGTTTTACGAAAAGATTTCATATTTTTGTGTCGAGGTCAACATGGTCTATAACTTATTATTAATTCCTATCATCAAAGAAAATGAGGTAAACGCGGGCTAGTAGGCTGATACACCAAGGATACAGGCATCAATCGTAAAGTAATACTGAAATAAAACCTTTAGAATTATTTATTTTTTAGGACACCATTTCCTGGACAGAGATTTTGGGCGACATTTGGATACCGGGACTGGACAGATTTGTCGGGAGCGGAAGGCTACGGTTTGACAGCGCTCCAGGTGCCTGGACCTATGGACAGCTGGTCCTGCTTTATCTCAGATCCATTTTCAGATCCCATACGGGCCCACTGTTTCAGCTCAATCCCACACCCCTGCTGATCTATCACAATTCTCAGGTTCCCGATTCGCTGAGAACCAGCAATCTGACTGAATTTCTGTCCTGGCGGACGCTGATTCATGCCTTGTTTAAGGAATCCTTTGCTCAGTGTCATCTGGCCAGGAAAGGCTGTTTTGGCCAGCGAATAAATCAGTTGTTTGTCACTTAAATTTAAGTCTTGCCGACTGTGCATTCCTAAGTAGCTACTTTTTGTCTTTAGTTGGTTCCTGATTTAGGTCCCATTTATTAGACAAGTCAGCATGTAGTAATCAAACAAAATGTCACTAACGTCACTGGTTATAAAGGTTCTGCTTGCGCCGAGAATAGACTGCAAGCATATTGATTGACCTTCTGTAACAAACTGAAAATTAACGTAGCCCTTAGCACACACATATGTTGAGCCAGAGCAAAATCTCTTTGAGTTACGATTTTCTCGATATAGTCCCTGCTTGTCTTTGATCCGCCCTGAATTAGTTGAGAGACCCAGTTTAAAGCCTGGGTGCTTGACGGTAGCGCTACGCACTAGTTATTGAATCATACCTAGCTTTGAGGTTAACCCATGGCTACGACCCAGAATAAAAGTATTCGATACGGTGATGTTGCCAATGGTCAAAACTGAAAAGCTGTCTAAAAGGGCTCATTAAGCTATCAGTCGAAAGCTTTTATTCAGTGGATAAAATGATGTAATAGGCAGAAAGCGCCAAATCTAGGGAAAATGGGATATGGTGCCTCAAAGCGGTCAAAAATGAACAAAACTGGCGAAAATAGGTCTAAATTTAAAGTTTACGGATCGGGCTAGAATTGGTGTCATTCCAAATCTATGAAATACCAGAAAAAGCGTTATAATAAAGGCAAAGTCTGAAAGTGTTCAGAAATTGTGTTGTAGACTGGTTTGTGCAATAAAAAGTACTTGATGTATGATACGGTGAAGTTGCGAATTTCGTCAATTCTGAGTTTAAGCTTAAGGGTAGTAGATTACAATTGCAATGAAGTGATTCAATCACTAATCATAAAGTCAACATTAGCCTAATAATGAAAAATTAATCAATATTTTTTACATTTTATTTCGAAATACATATAGGTGCTGTAACATTGCCATCTTAGCTAATGAATGGCTCACGAAAGCACTTCGTTAGAAGTGACTAAAAAATTGACAAGTTGATTTTTGACTTTGGTAGACTAATTTTAACCAAACAGGCGTGGAAACGGCGCAGATTAAAGAATTTTAGTTGGACATACAGACTTGCATACGCAGGTGCGACTGACTGAAAACATGGCGAAGATTATCTGGCTTAGGTACTTATGATGCCCCGCTTGTCCCTGCACAGGTGTAGAGGTGTTAGGTGGTTGGAAGTCATTTTTCCAAACCATTGCAAAAAAAATTTGGAGGTCCCTTCCCGCCTACTGCGGGGTGGAGTGTAGTCGCGCCGAAGGGTATTTTTAAGGTAAATTTTGCAACAATCTTCAAAGACTTTCAAAATTTTGGCTGTGCTTATTGTTGCGAGATATGCACGTTTTTCACTGTTTTGTGCACTTTCTGACTAAATCTTAACCTTATTTTGGACTCGGAAACATGTTGGCAATCAAGGTTTTGGGCTTGTTAAAAGCACTTCATTGCTGATAGTTTTTGTCTTTCGAAACGGGTAAAACAAGATTTATGGCATAAAAATAGAACCATTTGGGGGTTTAAAAGGGGCCCCCAGAAAATGTCCGGGCAGGGTCTGGGGAGGACCAATTTCCGTCATAACTACGTCCACACTAACCCAGACACCAGAACTTTACTGGAAACTTGGTTCCGACTTGAGGGTGGAGTTCTGGATAGAGATGAGCATTTCGGCCCGTCGGCTCGGCCCGGGCCGGATCAGTTCTAGAAAATGTTGTAAAATCACCAAAATTAGCTACACATTTACTGATTCTGATTATTTTATTGCAAAATTTAACATTTCGTAGCATAATTTAGCCTCTCCATCATGCATTGACGCCTTTGAAATAATATTGTTAGTAAAATTTTGGAATTTTACTTTTGGGGAGCCTGGCCGGGCCGAAAAATTTTGCGAGCGGGCCGGGCCGGGCCGAACAAATCCGGCCCGTGCTCATCTCTAGTTCTGGAATCCCTGACTATTTTTCCAAACCACCCTAAGGTCAGGACATCACACATTAATCCAAAAACAGTTTTAGGTATAAAAGTATGAAAATGCAAATGTGACCATCTTAACTAAGCATCGGATCAATTGAACGTTACCCACTTAATAAACGTTGGTCAACTTTATTGACTTGAAATCAACCAACTTTGAGCATGGTTTATGCATCGTTGGGATGCCAGAAATGTGCTCAATTTAATAGTGTCAAGCAGTTTGCTGTTGCTTGCCTGCTGTAAAAAGTTAAGCTAAAAAACTAACAAAAATGGCAAAAAAGCAGTGACTTTGATAGTCTTTTGAGCATATAACTTTTTTCCAACAGCAAGCAACAACAAACACCATTATGCAGAGCGCACCTCAAGCATTCCAACGATCTGGAAATCATGCTCAAAGATTTGGTTAATCTCTTGCAATAAATCTTTGAAGTTCACCAATATTTCCTGGTAGGATAAAGTTCAACTGATCCTAAGCAACACTTGATTAATGGGCCAAATGACAGTCATTTCCTAGTGTAATCTGGCTACATATGTAATAAAATTAAAAATTAGGTATATTATAACAGTTTTTCAGCAAAAGTCTCTGCGTCTTTACAGCCCCACTTTGTAATTAGGGACAACTAGGTTTAATAACTAGATTCGAAAAATTGCCTAAGAAAAGGAAAGAAAAGAAGGAACCATCTGAAAGCTTTCAGTACGTTGCTAGTTAATTGCCAAACATGTGTTAATAACCAATTTCAATGTTCCGCGCCATGTAATCATTGTACAGAACTGTTTGTGTTCATCGTTCATCGTCCATTGTCAATGTTTGTCAAAACATCCAGGGGCCGGTTCCATAAAAGTTTGCGAGTACTTGACTCGACAACTAGACTCATGCTTGTTGTCGAGTCTAGTGCCTCAAGTGTACCATAAAACTCTCGCAGTCGAGTAGCTACTAGCACTCGACATGCGAGTTTAGCTTCTCACAAGTTTGAACACTAGTGAACTAATCGGGTTCCATAAAACTTTCGTCTTGCCTTGCTAGTACGCTACTAGCACCCGTCTAGTTCTCTAGTCTATTTTGACTAGAGAAGTGACACTTAAAGTTTGATAACTTTTTCATTTTTTATCAAAATAAACTCAAAATCAAGAGATGCACGTTTTTGAATTTTTTTTGAATGTCTGCAATTTTTACAAAGTTTCATTGAGATATGAATTTTATGTGATTTTTTACATGATTATGGTTATTTTCTGGCGAACTCGCACTCGTAGTGTTAGTCCTCGCACTAGCACTGCTAGTTTGGCGAGTCGCCGCACTCGCTTAGCTAATTTCGTCGAGTCAAGCGAAAAGTTTTATGGTACACTTGACTCGACGACTAGCACTAGAATTGCGAGTTCTTGCATGCTAGTACCAGTATGCGAGTCAAAGTTTTATGGAACCGACCCCAGAATTGCCTCAGCAGTCAAACATTTCTAGTTTCATTAAAGGCAGTCTGGTCATTGAAAACGAACATAGACGATTTTTGATCGATGATTAGAGAACGGTCCGGTGCTGAGCTGCGTTTGGCACAACCGGGTCCGAGGTTGCGGCGGATGTTACGAACAGCTCAGCTCCGAGGTCAGCTACATCAATGATGTCATCAGCGGTTTCGGATGGAAATTTCGTAAGTTTTAGCTATTTTCGTAAAGGATTGAAGCCGTATAAGTCAGAAATACCCGAAAGGAAACCAACACCTTAAAGGCTTTGCCCTACGTGTAAGCACAGAGATAGACTAGTACCAGGGGGGGTCGCCAAATCATACCCCCCCCCCGTTTGGTGGGGGGTAGGCAACAGCCAATCAGAATGCAGAAACCCCCTCCCCGTTTTTTGGGGGGTAGGCAGGCTGATTCTGGCTTTTGAAAAAGGGTCCCCGTTGGGGGGGGGGTCGACACAAGAGGTCCCCGTTTGGTGGGGGGGGTGGTATGCAAACGGGGTCCCCGTTTGGGGGGGTCGCCAACAGCCAATCAGAATGAACAAAACTTAGCCTGCTTGAGCGACCCCCCCCCCAAACGGGGACCCATTTTCGAATAGAACAAAAACTACCGTAATCCTCTGCTCTACCCCCCACCAAACGGAGGGGAGTTTCTGCAATCTGATTGGCTGTTGGCTACCCCCCACCAAACGGGGACCTCTTTTGGCTACCCCCCCACCAAACGGGGACCTCTTTTTGGCTACCCCCCCCCCCACCAAACGGAGGGGGGGTATGCTATGTCGAGCTGGTCGACCCCCAAACGGGGGTACATTCGCGTATTGTGGTCGGAGCACCGTTACGCAATGCAGTGAAGAGAAGCCCTCTAGTGGCTTACTCTTCTTCTTAATAATAGTGCAATTATGCACTCTTGCTAGTACCGTGTTATCTTAAAGTCGCAAAGGACATAACTGATTGGGTGGAAAATAGCAAAAACGAACGGACAATGGCAGATTTAAAAGGACGATACTGATTGAGTTAGTATTAAACAAAATCCTGGGTGATGGGGAACAGTAGTAAACAGAATGTTTGTCCTTAAAAGTGTGCGGAGCTGAAGTATCTCGAGCATCTTCTTATTCGGGTTAGCTGATATCTGCCATACCGTGGTGAATCAAGCTGCTTGTAGGTTGATGTCGTCCGGCACTCTCGATGCCATCAAGCGATATATTTCGGATCGAGATCAAATCACCATCTTGTGAGAATGTTTACTAAGCATTTCCAGCCCATCGTTTGCAACATCCTAAGTTCGCTATCAGCGCACTGCATTTAATGACGAAGCGATCTTATACAATCCTCCAATTCATGCAGATCCTGCTCCAGAGCATAGCTTAATTCCGCATAGGTTTTTGAGGATAAATATTATTTTTTTCCTGTACTGCCACACCCCAGTTGCTTTCGCGAGGAGGGGTAACGCCAAACCAAATTTGCTCAGGGTCCACGGTTTGGCGTTGAATAATTGCATAAGCAATTACCCGAGGCGGCGGCAAGGCTACTGCCGGAGCAGAAGTAATCACAATGCTTCGATCGCATCATGACCACCCGTCAGCTCCATTCAAGGGGTTTCCCCCCTGGACGGCCAACTCCTTGAAAAACTCGGATAACAACCATACAACTATTGGGGGAACTATTGGCACAGCCGTACCAAGCCTATCATAGATGGTTGACTGTTATCAGCTGACAACAGATCCAGTTTGATTAAAGTTGTATACTGTTTCAAACAATTTTTAAAAGAATTTTCTTTTATCAGACCCTTAGGGTCCAAAGTTCCGTGATTGCGGCCGACATGAATGCAGAGGGTACATTCTCCACTCTGGTCAGCCTGAGGTGCGAGTTTGCGTCATAAACTGAATCTATTTAAGATTCAGGTTTAATTTCAAATTAAATAAAAAGACAAACTAAGTTATGATTACTTTGGTTTGATTCTTACCACTCGCCTGGTAACCCCTGGCGAGTAAGGGCGGATGAAATCCTAACTTGGAAAAAGCAGTATTTCCGTATCCCATTTCAGTCAGGAATCAGGATGTGTTGTCTTTGTTGTTCCTGCTTTTGTTGTAGTTGTTGTCGTTGTTTTTATAGAATCAAATAGGATTAGTGAACTTGGTTATTAATTTAAATTTACATTTCTGATAAATTTGACGACCCTATTTCCACCCATCCCCCTGAAATTTGTTGGTTGCCGCGAGTTGAACTGAAATTAGTTTTAACCCTCTCTTGCATCACTAAATAATTACTATTATGCGTTACCAGAGCTGAACGGGGGATATTAACACTAGCTTGCAGTAATGAGCCACTCAAATGTCCAACTATTAAAAGAATTTAATATGCCGTTAAATAAAAGTACAATAATAGAAAAGAAGATTAAACTCATGCATTTGATTCCATTTTTATGTCAACTGTGAGCTCAGGTTCTTTCAGCACAATTCATAACATCTCTGCAAATATATCAGGGTAATTGCGTGAAGCTTGCAAATAAAGAAACTGCAGTACGTAAAGTTATGTGTGATAGCCATTTATGCCTATCTTCCATCTTAGCATGAGTAGGTGAATCTGCTGAGAAAGTGGGTTTTTAATAACAGCATATTATCCTGATTGTACTATGTTTACACTCCAAAACACCTGGTAATCTGTCTACAGTAAGCGAAAATTGCAGAACTTTTCAACTAAACTAGTAAAATTCATTGAAATCTAAAAATTTCTAAAACTTATCTTATTGCACCGCTTCATCGTCGCAGCATCGGATCAGATCTCGGCTTAGCTTAAATGCAGGATAAATATTATGTTTACTAGTGTACGACTTTGCTTAATACTAACTCAATCAGTATCTGCGATTAAATCTGCTATTATCCGTTTTTGCTGTTTTCTAAACCATCAGTTATGTCCGTTGAGATTTTACGATTACACGGTATTAGTTTATCTCTGTGCTTACACCGAGTGCAAAGCCTTTAAGTGAGGGAAAATGCCGCAGGTACTGATTTGTTAAATCTTAGAAACTTGGCGTCGGCGAAACGAAAATTAATTAGTGCGAAATTACATTTATAAATAGCACCTTAATTCCTGGTGCGTCAATAATTAGCTAATTACTTAGTTCCTCTGTTTTGCTATAAACCGCTGTAAAAAGCTGCAAGAATTGTGCAGTTCTTAATCTCATGCAGAGTTGTTTTGGTCCAAAGTTATGCCCCCGGCCATGATTATTAATTACTTTCTTGACTATTCAAAACGTCCAAAGCTTTTTCCGAAAAAAACGAAAAGAAGAAGCAAAACTTCTTCGTGTTGCCTTGAGTCTTGTCTGTTAGTGTATACCTTCCATCTAGTTTCATTGATAGTGAAATCGTGCATTCAATTCTGACTTTGCGTTGAATTGCCTTCAATTTTGCCTTTTGATACAGTAATACTAGTGCTTAAAGTACTTTAGTAATTTAGGGGGGCAAAGGCCCAACTGACAAACAGTTATACAGTAAATAAACTACACACACACACTCAAACTCACCAATTTATAACAATGGGCGAAGCCCCGCTAACGTACCAATACAAAAGGCCCACTGAAGAATGACAGGGGGAGAAACTGTATACAGGGGAGATAGTGAGAGCAGAGAGAGAAACTAGCGACTTAACTATACAAGGGAAACCCAAAACTGAAAGGGGGAGAAGTTTGACGGAGAAACCCCCTCCCAAGAGAAGCGCCCTCTAGCTGGGGTGTCCCAATCATGTAGCTCCAAGGGGGAACCCCACCCAACCAAACCTATCCTATAGGTGGAGCTACATGACACGTGGATGAATGCTTGCTGACTAGGCAAGCCAACTATTAGCTAAGTAAAGTGATTTCGTAATAATTGTAATAACGAAAAGGCTGACCGTTACAGTCAGCCTCTTGCGTTACAGACATCTAACAGGTGACCAAACCTTGATAGTGCAGTAAACTGCCCAGAGAGGATAGTTATCCTAAATAGTGTGCTCGAGCTTGACTTGTACGGGAAGCAGGCATGGGAAAGATTGATAATCCTGATATGGGAGTTACCCAGCCCCCAAATGATGATATTATCCTAAGCCGGACGGCAGTGATGTTATATTCACTTTCGATATGAGAAATGGAAGAAAGCAAATGCATGCTGACGTTTGTTTATTTCAGCGACACCGCACAAAGTACAATGTGGAAGAATTTATTCAGCAACTTTCTCAAGGCGTTTCGAAAGCTATATTTTTTGGAAGCGAAAGGAAGACTCAGCATGTTCGTCCCCATGTGGCCTCCAAAGAATCGGATCAATACCATCATCGAACCGGGGACACAGTCGGAAGTTCACCCAAAAGTCCAATAGCCCAAAACCACAACCCATGAGACGGCCATGTTTTCAAGTCCACATACGATGGCTGTTGTGGCTGATCCTGATAATAAGATAATGTCACCGAAGGAAGCCTAAGAGTGGAGCAGTTCGAAAAGGAGCGGTCGACCTCGGACTAAAGCCCCGGCTCAAAGGATAAGCGACATGATTTCACTTGAGGACAGATAAGTCGTTCTTCAGCTAACTCATGGAAATCCTCAGTATTTTATTTATCAAAACAAATTTAATAGACATGAGGGGTGGAAAAGGTCCCCCTGTGTCTATTAAATCGCTGGTCAGTAGACACTTTAATACTGTAAAGTGTATACTGCATACCAAACCAGTGATATATTAATTTATTTAAATATTAACAATTATATTAGTATTATTAGATATTGATTCGGTTTTCATTTGTACTATTCAACGCATTTCACAGGTCGTCCAGAGGGGAGAAGGTACGCTCTGCAACCATGACTGCCGCAAACACGAAAGTTTCAAACCAAATCAACTGTTGCATGGTACAATTTTCAATACTAAGCGCTTCAATTCAAACTTTTCTGTGGCCAGACGGCCACAGTATAAGTTATCGTATTCATTGGTGCCACTGTACCAACCCTTTACTACCCTCCCAGCCTAATTTCTAATTGTGTTATCCGAGATTTGCAAGGAGTTGGCCGTCCTGTGGGGGGAAACCCCTACTTGATGGAGCCAACGGGTGCACACGATGCGGTGAAAGTAGCGTGGTCACTTCTGCCCCGCCAGTACCCTTGATGACGCGTCGGATAATTGCATGCAGCAGTTATTCAGTGCCAGATCTGGGCCCCAACCCGGTGAGATAGAAATTTAGGACTGGCACTACCCCAGCAAGCGAAAGCGAATGGGGTGTGGCAGTATGCAAAAAAGTACAATGGGAATACAACATTTCAGGCCTACTCCAAAAATGTACTCCTGAAAAAACCAAACGAAAAGTTGGTCGAAGCATACCAACTACTTTATTTATCCACAAAATCATTTGCATATATTTAAATCTTGCTCATGTACGTTTTCCATAGCAGTCAAAATGTGAAGGTTTACAGACCTATTGTGTGGTCCTCGTAATGAGTTTCACGCAATAGTCTCTGAACCCCAAGCCTTTGCCTCACACTAATTCGGCCACTATGCACACTCGCCATTCACCACCGTGAAAGGTACGGCACAAATGCATCCCCCGCCCATGTTGGGTTCCGATTTACACAACATTTTCGCTGAACCACAATCAGAATGGCGTTGGCATTTCTTTAAGACTTGGACACACCCATACCCATTATATGCCACGATATATCCCGCCTTGCATTCGCAAGTTGCAATATTGTATTGATCGATCTTGTAACATCGCATATTTGCACCTGTGCAATCATCATCGCCTTCGCACTGACGATTCGCATCTACCCCTATCATTGCCTCTAATAGCAACTGAATCAATAAAAGTCGTTGTACGGATGGCATTTCCAAGCTAAAAATATAACAGAAAGCGAGGAAGTTGCTTGATTCTTTTCGCTAAATCACTGTCTGAAAAGGAATAAAAAAGGCAGAACTAAAAGGCTTTACTTTGTTTTAAGTGTTGTACGAATGGCATTCCCAAGCTAGAAACATAATAGGAAGCGAGGAATTGAAGTTGCTTGACTCTCTTAGCTGAATCACTTAGCAAGCGTAAGACTTACGACTTTACTTTAAAATCTCGTTAAACTATACCACTTTCATTTTTAATTATATATTTATCAATCGATCAAGGCGGGTTTGGCTTACGTATTCATTTTCTTCAATCCTGAATACAACCTTTCATTTCTGACGATCGCATGTGACCTAACCACTTTGAGAAGATGACGTCTTGCGTGAGAATGATGTAATTGCAGGCCCTTGAGATAGTTTGATAATTAGTTTATATGGTGAAGCTAATGGTTACAGTTAATATTGTTTGTGGTCACTGTAGTTATTTAATTTTAATTAAATGCGCGGGAATGGCAAATATCAATATAATAGTGTTAAGAATCAACTAAATTAAAGTGTTGCAACTTAAACTCTAAAAGTAACACTTAATCTAAAACTTATTTCTTTCTCACTACTGTGTAAGATTGTCAGTCTCTGTAGCTAATGCCATTAATTAGCAAACTGTCTAATTAGTTGATGTTCGGTTCTATTCCGAAACGGCTGGGTATTGTGTGATTTTACATTAAATCTATTGTTACGCCACCCCGACTGGATGCCTTCGACGACTACTACGACTTGGTAACTTTTAGATATTCCCTAAGTAGGTAGGATTCAGAAGAGATTCACTGAGTCAGGCCCGGTCGGATCACCTGCAGTCGTTCCGCCTCTAGATTCCACCTTAGGTCCAGGCAGCTGAGGTAGGAAATTAACATATGGCGACCGTGCACAGTTTGACTCTGTCTGGTTGACCATCACTTTTCGACGAAAATTTCGAATTTTCAAAATTTCGGAATTTCTTGCGATTTTGATATTTTCAATTTTTTCTTGTTTATTTGTAATTTAGAAAATTAGTTTTGAGTAGTTTTTCTTAGTTTTTACTGAGTTTATTCCATTCTTTGAATTTTTCAAATTATTGAGATGAGTAAGCTAGTACATAGCTATTCCGATTTTGCCTAGGAAACTGTGGTCGGGAGAACTCCCCAACTTCACTACTGAGTGACCCCCCCCATGTGACCCAAAATTTTGGGGACGGACTTCCCCCCTCCAGGAATACTTTGGGGAGGCTTTGGGGACACTTCACGAATGTTTTGAGCCGTTTTTGGGGAAATTTTAGCCACCCCCCCCCCTTGGGCTCTGGATTTCACATCAGGAATTGGGGGAGATCTGAGCTGAGCGGTGAAGGGTTCACTTTTTGGTGAACACGACACCACCCAAAACTTAGAGTAGGTAATTTAATAAATTAATTTAATTATTATTTAAGCAGCAACCTACTCCCAGGGCTGCTATAAAAGCCATAATTTAATTATAAATTCAGGTTTTTAAATTGTGAATTTCAGGTTCCCCCCGTTCGCATTTTCAAAGTTTTGAGTTAAATCGCCTTAATATAGGCCCTCCTACGTCATATTAACGCGCTGATTCAATATTTTTAGTTTAGGGATATTTTTGGTCCACCCCTAAGGACCCCATTTTCAAATTTTTTTTGAGTCCAAAAACTTAGAAATATTTGGACCCCCCCTTCTGAAACTTCCCATAGTGGTCAGAAATGAATTCTCCGTGTTTTTGTGTACCCCCCAGTAGGAATTTTCAAATTTTCAATCGACAGGATTTTTCTAGGACCCCCATTTTGATTTTGAACTGTCGATTACGTACATAAAAATCGAATTTTCGTAGGCCTCGATTTTCTGTAAAAGCTTTCTGGAGTCTGATTTTTGGTCATTTTAGCACTATTAGGTGGTAAACAAGCTGTGATAAACGTGCCCCCATCAAAATTTCGATTTCGGTTCAAAAATGGTAAAAATCGATTTTGACCTAAAATCGTCAATTTTGACCCAAAAATCGAAGAAAAATTTAATTTTTGGCCGATTTTTCTAATTTCAAGGGCTAATAACGATTGCATAACATCAACGCCATCACGCCATACCTATAATTCGAAGAATTGCCGGAAAATGACCAATTTTCTAAAAACCCCCCTGTCAAATTTTTTTGAGATTCGAACATAGTCATTTTTTGAGCTAATTTTTGGAATTTGGTATTTGGACCCCCTATAGGTTTCAGTAAGTGCTCCACTCGTTTTTAAGCATAAAAATATCAGATTTTGTCCAAATTTTGGAAAAATTTTCCATTTTGGCACCGATTTTTCAATTTTTCACATTTTTAGTAGCGGTGCGCCCCTAGTGATTTTTCAACTTTGAGTGTTTTTATCGGTTCTGAGCCTATCTACGACTAAAGCTACGGTCGTACGTGCAGATTCCCAGGATTCCTAGAATTTTTGTGATTTCGACCCAAAAAGGACGTTTTTCGAGATTTTGGGCTTAGACTCCATTGTAGTTGAATTGCAATTTTCAACGATTTGTCCAATTTTGTCAAATTCCACGGTCAATTCTACGAACGTAGAGCGTAACTACACTAGAACTGCTAGGTTTTGTTTGGATTTTTTCTATTTTTGGTCGACGTTCCCCCCCCCTTGTGTGTTTTTCCAATAACTCCCGACTTTCGGATCTTTTCTTGGAACGACGGTAGCACGAGCCGTAGAACAGTTTGTTGAGTCTAGTCTTTTATCACGATTCCATCATATTTCCAGTAATTTTTCCCTAGATTTGACATTTTTTTCTGTTGTGACCCAATAGTGATTTTCACCATCTCATCTTTTGAGCAGATTTTTGAAGTCCTTTTTGTTTCGGAATACCATCTACAACCTCAACTAAAGGCGTAGATAAATTGTACGAGTCTTTTCTGATATTTTGCGACTATTTCCCTGGTTTTTGGACGATTTTTCCCAGTTTTTGCGAGAAATTTCGACAATCGATAATTCTGCGCGAGAACGTTTGCTCAGGCATAGAGAAAATTGGGATAACATTTTTAATCAATTTGCTGAATTACGCGCTCAAATCATTCCTGTGGTAACTAGAGCTCAGCTTAGGCAGCATTTGCAAAATATGGCGGATATCAAAACCAATATTGCGCGTTTCAAGAGCTTAAGTCCCTATCACGGTAGAGAAACTACTTTGACTCCAGAGGAATGGATCACAAGTTTTGAGGCAATTATCCGTGCTCACGAAATCCCTGAGGAAAAGAAACGCTCCCTATTGCTAGCCAAAATTGGGGAAACTGTCCTTCATCGACTTTCTTCTCTTGGACTTCCGGATACGTACGAAGAATTGGTCAAACTTTTGAAGGTTTTGTGCGAACCTGTGACAAGGAGAGCGGCTGAGCATTCGAGAAATTTCTATGTACGTATTCAAAAAGAGGACGAAAAGGTACAAGATTTTGCCGCTGACTTGGAAGTTTTAGCCCGAAAGGCTTTTCCGAATGAGAATGAAAATGGAAGGGCAGTGAACATTTTTGAACAGCTCCGTAAAGGTCTTCGCTCTGATTTGAAAACCTTGGGTGTCTCCCTCCTAGCTGATATAGAATGTTGGGGACAGAACGTGGAAAAATTGCGCAAAATTATGATTCAGCTTTTGCGGTTGGAGGAGGAACAAACTCAAGATTCGTCGACCTCCACTTCCAATTCCAAAAAGGAATCAAAGACGAAAGTGAAGGTCTGTAGTGTTTCTACCGCCGAAAACTCGGAACAGGACGAAAAATTGCCCAAACTGCAGTCCCAACTTTTTGACATGAAGCTCAAAAATGCGCAATTGGAAATTGATTAGGAAGCTGTCAAAGCAGGCAAAACGGAAGCGCAAATTTGTAGTGCGAAGGCTCCTATTCCTACGGAATCCCCTACGGTTGTTGCAGCTCAAGCTACGCCATCTACTACGACGCAGTCTACGCGAGCTCAGCAACAAAATTCTAACCGCTCAGTCCCCGCGTGATCTCAGTAACGTGACTTGCTATGAATGTGGAAACTTGGGACATATTGCTTCAAATTGTGCCCTGCGTACTAATCGAGGTAATTCAAACTTTAGGCGCGGCCGTGGACGTGGTAATTTCCGTGGTAATAACCGCGGCAACTACCAAAACCAAAATTGGAATCAAAATTCGCGCTCAAACTGGAACAATAACAACAGCGGTAACAACAATTGGTCTCGAAATAATTCTCGTGGTTCCAGGGGTAATCGTGGAAACTCTCAAACTGCGGTTCTCGTCCAGATGTCCTAATGGATGCTAACGGTCAGTCATTTCAAATTATGTCCTACTAGCAATATCGAATGTTTCTTACATAGTTCCTTTAAATTCTAGCGGGCAGAATTTTCAGATTGCGGGAGGCGTAAACTCCAGGGCTCCCAACCCGCAGTAACTTCGACCCTCCTGGAGAAAATTCTAACCCTAGTTCAACTACAGTTTTGAATTCTAACCCTAATGTTTGTTCGGTTTTTTCTTCATCTGAGAACGTGGTGGAAAGTTTAATGAAGACATACCCCAATCAGAAGACTATTTCATGGGATCAAATTTGTTCTGTCTTCTCTTCTTATGCGGGGGTAGTAAAGTCTAAATTACCATCTAAAAATCAATTCGGACGAACAAACTTAGAAAATTTTCCAAATTCTGCAAATACGTATGTACGTACAAACATGGCATGGTCTATTCAGCCAAATTCTAATGGTTTTTCAGCGCCAAATACTAATACGTACGTACGTACAAGCCCTCCCTCTAATGTTTCTTTTCCGCCTAACGGCTTTTCTGGAAAATCAAAGCAATTTCAATCTAAAATAGAGGAACGTGTTCTTTTTATACCAGATCAACAACGATGGGTAAAATTGGTACCTATTGATGGTAGCCAGGTCGACAAGCGGAATGCACTTTTTCTTTGACCAATCCAACAAAACTTGAAGGCATCAAATCAAGCCAATTTCTATCAGGCAAATTATTTTCTGGTCTAACTTTTCGAAATTCACGTTTCCAAAATCAGAACGCTGGCTTTAGGCCATTGAATTTCCAGCAACCTAGGTTTTTGCTAGCAAATTTTCGGTATAATTTCCGTTTTAGAGGCAACAGCCTAGATTTTCGAATGCGTCTACAGTTTTTCTGCTAGGAATAATTTTGGATTTGCTCATCGTACGATTGCTCCGAACGGGCGCAGCTGCGAAAATCAAGCGTTTTCCTTTGGACCTCGCGTGGTTTTCCCATCTGCAAATGCCCACCAGCTAAACTTAGGGACGAGCACACCCAGATCACTAAATCAAGGGGTGCCTTCAGGAGCGAACTTTTTGGCTCGCCACTCGAAGGTAACCAAGCATAACGGTGATACTGGTCTACACGAAAAGACAGATCTCTCTGTTCATCACATAGGAAATTACTTTCCAAGATCTTTCGATCATAAGCGACACACTAGTTCAAAATTTTCTCGTCGTGCAGATGACACAATTTCTTTTGTAACTCGAGTTTTTCATTCGCCTAAGCATAGGAAAGAAAGAAAGAAGGAACGAGGATAACACGTCATTGAGAATAGTAGGCATGCATCTCACTCTGCGACAGTCGAAGACCGTAGCTCGAACGCGAATGTAGTGCTACCTCAGCCAAAGTTCTAAGCCCGATACTTCCACTGAGGATAATTCACATGAACCGCCTACGTATACTAAGTATGTAAAGGAAGAAAGTAATCCTATGAAAGAAGTAACTTGTGAAAGCTTATGTACACAGAAGCAGAAACTGATAAAAGTTGCAGATCCAGACTTTTCGGATGAATTTCTTTTTGTGGATCTTGTATCTTCACGCCACTAGATATTTAGATGATAAACACTGATAAGTGCGAACGTACTGCAGTAGAAGGCGGTACCAAAGTTTTATCGTCACTGGAAAACGTTACTCATGATGATTTAGTAGCTCGACAGGAAGTAACTGACCTAAGTGGCACTTTAGCACCAACACTCAATGCAACGACAGATTTTTCGTTTGTTAAGTCACTTCAGAATTCGTTCGAAAGCACCTTATCTAATTTGTTTGACACTATCACGTCACAACCTAAGGCGATAGCATCACCATTTAGCAAGTTCTTTTCCTGAGTTAATACTGTTGGTCGCGCTTGTTTATTTTTTGTTAAGGAAGATATGTTATCAAGGATATCAAGGATAACGTATCAAGATATGTTATCCTTGTTATCAAGGAAGATAAAGATGCTATCTTGATTTCGAATAGCAGTGCCATTGGATGATTGAATGGATTGAAATAAGTTTGACAAGCCTATCCACAGATAAGCTTTGACTTACTAGTATGGTTGACTACGGTTGATGGTTTGTTTGGCATACGTATTTGTTTATGGTGCTTTGAATCGGTCTTTATTTGGCATTGACTCTTCTCAGCGAGCACGCAATGTCAAGCACTAGTATAGTGCCAGTTTTTGTGAACTTCGTTAGCGCTTTGAAACTAATTGGTATTTGATACTTTGAAAGAATTAGGCAACTGATTGTGACTCTCATCCTAGACGGTGTGTTTGGCGACACTGGAAAACGGTATTTTGTACGTATAGACTTCGTTAATTTTGATTTTTGGTGACTATACATGGAATTGCATTGTGTATATTTATGTGTTTGAGAATTCGATCAAGCACTTGGTTCTCAGTATGGTTGGCACGATTTGGACGATTCATTTTTCATGGCTATTCACTCCAGCGATTCCTAGGATTTTTGACTGCCGTTAATGGAATTGGTATGGTGACTATCGAACTGGACCAGCAGTCAGTTTTGTTGAGTTGGTAACTCACTTTTTTGACTTTAATCTTAATGCTTATTATCATCTAACTAAATGAAGTGCCAACATTGACTTCTGAAGCTAGTGGAATTAACGATTGTTTACCATTTTTATCTTTAATTATATACGTACAATCTCAAAATTGACGACTAATGATTTTGACGTAATCCAAACTGTGACTTAGTTTAAACTTGGTTCTGTTTTGCATTTCCTATCTGCGTTGGTGAGTTGTCTTTCTGGACAATCTACTCAACAGGATCATTAGTTTGGCTGAGTGCGAACTTTTTGGCTCGCTTTCTAGTTTAAACTGAGACCCATCCAACTCAAATTCAAATACTAATTTTGACATCTTTTTAACGGAGCATTAACCAGTAGCGTGTGCGAGATTTAAAAGTGACGTTCAAGTTTGTAAAACGGAGTTTAAAATGGATTACTAGTTAGCTTATTGACCGAGTAGTTCACGATTTTGAGACGAAAACCTTATGTGACTTTTCGAGGCAAAATGTAGTTTGCGGAGTAACGATTTTGAAAGCCTCATGATGTTTAAGAAGGACGACTTATTTTGGACTTTTTGATGATAATTTAAACTAGAAGAATCTAACGAGCGTAAATTTACGGAAACTTAAGCGGAATTGACAAACGCGTGTTAGTATTTGTTTTTGTGTTCATATTAATCTGTAATCATTTTGTATGATAGCCAATTGATCCGTAGTATTTAGTCTGTATAGTTGTTGTGTTCGTATCTTGTCGTATTCGTATAACCATGTACAGTATTGATATAAGGGAGCTATAAGGGTCTTATACATAGATGTTCTGTAGAAATTTTTTAGTCTATTCTGAGTGAATCACTAGTCAATCTGTATAAAATGACATTTTATTCTATTTTCTCTTTATCTTCTCAAAGAATTTCTCTTTCTAGAGCTCTTCTTCTATAGCTTTCGCTTCTAGAATCTCTTTCTATTTTCTATCTTTGATTGTCCTGTCGGCTCCGTAGAGCCAATATATTATAAATGTATGTGTTTCTGATTCGACTACAACAACGGATATAACAACGACTAAATTCGATGTCTTCTGAAGATACAGCTCCGATCCAGAATGAGAGTTCATACGGGTTTGAACTCATCCTACGGTGAAACCAGAAGACCATCACCCAAAATTAAACTCTAAATTCTCCAACAACAACAACGACGCTGCAAACTATGGACATTATATATTTTAATTTTGTTTGCTCATTATATGCATACTTGTTTGTTTGTTTGTTTGTTTTTGTTAATTTCTAATCATCTTTGCCTTGATTTTCGCCGGTACATGCCTTGTAATTTTTGCCATTGATTCAGTCATAAATTTTTGTGCTTTATTTCTATGTTATGTACAGTTATTTTTGCCATATGCATATATTCTTTACTGTATGATTCGTCTATAAACTATGATTCGTCTGGTTATGTCATCCCATCCCTATATTTTTCCCCTATATGTGTGTGTGCTTTAATTTTGGTAGCTATATATACATATACGTGTTTTCTCTTGTTTTCTTGGAAAGATCAGTTGATCTTTATTTTTTTAAGCGGCGGAGGAAGGTCCGTGCGCTGGATCTTTAAAACTTTAGGTTAAAAAACGGTTTACAATACAAGAAATTTTCTTTGTTGGCAATAGTCTTTTACCTCATTTTATGTGCATTGATTATTTGTTTGTCGTGTACAGGATAATTTTTGTTGTATAGCTTAGTTAGGATATTGAATGTTTATGTTGTGGTTAGTTAGGTTAGTTTTTGACTTTTGACAAGTAGTTTAATATATGATGTAAAAATTAACCTATCTACGCTTTGTATTTGTGAATCTTGTATTTGTTAGCTAGGAATTGAACTGTGTATAGTTTAGCTAGTTTTCTTTCTTGTGTATAGCATTGATCGTCGTAAAATTTTGTATTGTTTGCTTTCAAAAAATTGATATAATGTGTGTTTGGTTGGTTTGCTTGTGAGTGTGTATGTGAAATTGACCAGTGAATGTTTTGTTTAATTGTTGTACTTCTATTTTGTTTGGTTTTCTATTCATAGTGGTATTTGGGTATATTACCTTTTCTATGTGGGTCGCTCCCTTTCTTTGCTATTTTCTGATTACTTCTTTTCGCTATATCTAGTTTGGTTGCAACTACTTACTGCATTGTTTCGTTTACTTTATTCTCCCTGCGTTTCGCTATACTTCGCCTGTCTATGACTTCCACTTTGCTACCGCTTTTTAACTTTAATTTTTCTTAACTTCTATTTGTGGTTTCTTTGTTTTAACCATGGGTAAACGTGCCAGGATACGTGCCTCATAACTGGTCTCATGGGAATTGTGTGAGATCTATGTTTACTTTTGAAATTCTTTTTAACTTTCAACTATCGAATTACGTTAGCATCTCTTCTCCATCTTGTATTTTAGCAGGCGCTAAAATTTTTCTATCCAGGGGAGGATGTTGAGAATCAACTAATTAAAGTGTTGCAACTTAAACTCTATAAGTAACACTTAATCTAAAACTTATTTCTTTCTCACTACTGTGTAAGATTGTCAGTCTCTGTAGCTAATGCCATTAATTAGCAAACTGTCTAATTAGTTGATGTTCGATTCTATTCCGAAACGGCTGGGTATTGTGTGATTTTACACTAAATCTATTGTCACGCCACCCCGACTGGTAGTTGGATAGCTGGATTCATTCGACGACTACTACGACTTTAGGACGATGACTACTACGACTTTAGAAGAGATTCACTGAGTTAGGCCCGGTCGGATCACCTGCAGTCGTTCCGCCTCTAGATTCCACCTTAGGTCCAGGCAGCTGAGGTAGGAAATTAACAATAGACTGGTCTCGCTGACCAGTGATGTGGTTCAGTTGTGGTGTGCTCTTTGAGCGCTGCTACCTAGCGTTGCTCCGACACAGGATGCTAAGCAACTGTGGCTCTATTAGGTTACTTTACTTTACTTACTATTTTTTTCCAGGCCAACTCTGCGCCACTTTGAGCCCAGCTAAACTCAGTTGCATCCAAACAAGAAACTGAAAAAACGTACATCGGAAGTAAAAAAATTGATATTAACTGCACTCTTCATTAAACAAGAGTCTGGTTAAACTAGTTCAATCCACAAAATTGACTAAGTAAAAGCTTACACTTGTAGAACACGTTCGGATCCGATGCTGCGACGATGAAGCGGTGCAATAAGATAAGTTTTAGAAATTTTTAGATTTCAATGAATTTTACTAGGTTAGTTGAAAAGTTCTGCAGTTTTCGCTTACTGTAAACGGATTACCAGGTGTTTTGGAGTGTAAACATAGTGCAATCAGGATAGTATGCTGTTACCAAAAACCCACTTTCTCAGCAGATTCACCCACTCGTGCTGAGACGGAAGATTGGCATAGGTGGCTATCACACATAAATTTACGTACTACTGCAGTTTCTTTATTTGCAAGCTTCACGCAATTACCCTATAATATATTTGCAGAGATGTTATGAATTGTGCTGAAAGAACCTGAGTTCACAGTTGACATAAAAATGGATCAAATGCATGAGTTTAATCTTATTTTCTATTATTGTACTTTTATTTAACGGCATATAAAATTCTTATAATAGTTGGATCTTTGAATGGCTCATTACTGCAAGCTAGTGTTAATATCCCCCGTTCAGCTCTGGTAACGCATAATAGTATTTATTTAGTGATGCAAGAGAGGATTAAAACTAATTTCAGTTCAACTCACGGCAACCAACAAATATTAGGGGGATGGGTGGAAATAGGGTCGTCAAATTTATCAGAAATGTAAATTTAAATTAATAACCAAGTTCACTAATCCTATTTGTTTCTATAAGATCAACGACAACAACAACAAAAGCAGGAACAACAAAACAGGAACAACAAAGACAACACATCCTGACTGAAATGGGATACGGAAATACTGCTTTCTCCAAGTTAGGATTTCATCCCCCCCTTACTCGCCAGGGGTTACCAGGCGAGTGGTAAGAATCAAACCAAAGTAATCATAACTTAGTTTGTCCTTTTATTTAATTTGAAATTAAACCTGAATCTTAAATGGATTCAGTTTATGACGCAAACTCGCACCTCAGGCTGACCAGAGGGGAGAATGTACCCTCTGCATTCATGTCGGCCGCAATCACGGAACTTTGGATCCTAAGGGTCTGATAAAAGAAAATTCTTTTAAAAATTGTTTGAAACTGTATACAACTTTAATCAAACTGCATCTGTTGTCAGCTGATAACAGTCAACCATCTATGATAGGCTTGGTACGGCTGTGCCAATAGTTCCCCCCAATAGTTGTATGGTTGTTATCCGAGTTTTTCAAGGAGTTGGCCGTCCAGGGGGGAAACCCCTTGAATGGAGCTGACGGGTGGTCATGATGCGATCGAAGCATTGTGATTACTTCTGCTCCGGCAGTAGCCTTGCCGCCGCCTCGGGTAATTGCTTATGCAATTATTCAACGCCAAACCGTGGACCCTGAGCAAATTTGGTTTGGCGTTACCCCTCCTCGCGAAAGCAACTGGGGTGTGGCAGTACAGGAAAAAAAATAGAACACGTTCAAATCTTGAAAAAATGAAAACTTAAAATAAGGAAATTTATCTAAAGAGTAAATGTTAAAATGTGTCATATATATACTTGCAGTGCAGTTTTTACGACAACACGCGACTTACGACAGCAACAAGTAACTGTCTTTCGTTAGCGATCCTGTCATAGGGCACTTAGAAACTTCTGTTTTCTGATAAACATACATTTACTTTTATATGTGCACTAAACGGCATCTGCTGGAAATATTTTCATAAAAAACCTGCATATACCGAAACCGTGTTTAGCAGTCTTGTCAGCAGATCTAAGAATTCAATGCTTTCTGCTCTCTACTTTTATATCTGCACAAAATACCTACAACGGGAAATTTTTCATAAAAATCAGAACCAGAACGATTCAAATGATGCAGACATACAACAGTTTCTTCATAAATTAGGCTATTTGTACGTTAATACATAAAAATATGCTGGGAGAATTATTTGCTGAATTATCGAGATTTTCATAAAAAACAGGAAAACACAAGCAAACAAATGTTCACTGCAATAACCAGCAATTAACTTATCAATAATTAACAGGTTAATATTTATCGAAGATCATTCAACTTTCTCATGCAACAACATTATTGTCCTCTAATATCCAAGAGTCTATTTTTATATTTTAGGATGCGAGAATAAAATAAATAGCGAAAAAAGAAAGGAAAATTTGAGTTGAAATTAAAACAAAAACTGAAACTAAATAGACCAACGTAAACAGCACTACTCCGGAACAAGACGTGCCAAAAATCCTCATCTCTAGTGTCCACGTCAATGTTTTTGCCCGCGCAGGTATTGTCCTCATACTTGCTGTTGATTTGAGTGCAGCTGTGTTATACACTTCAGAAGCTTCAGAGCTAATCGTTGCTGTAGTGAGCTAATCCCGTATCTAATTAATGCAAGTCTAACGTTAACACTTTTTGGGAAACATTAAGCTGATTTTATCCTTGTTTATCTACGATTGTCCATTTAATCTGAACCGCGAGTGCCCGCGTTTACCTTCCAATCGGAAGCTGCCACTCGACACATCTGCCGAAGTAATGAATGAACTGAGCCATGCCAAGTTCGAATGGCTCCTGATATTACCAATCCCATCCATCTAGGAACATCCTCTCACACAGAAGGCGTTGGCGACAATACCGAACAATAAGGCTGGGTAGTCTGAGGGAGTGTGACCTGCCTTATTCAGGGAAGTTTCCAGATCAATCTGTTTAGATCAGCCTCAACTACTGGTGCTGGAATTATCTGTGACTACATCTGGTTGCTGAAGATCCGTTATGGCTCTGACCGTGAGCCAGGAATACGAAGAATGATGACAGAAGAATCCGTAAAAAAGGATCATTAAACTGATTCTAATTGTTTCGGAGTATTTGTGTGCTAATTTGTGCCTGTTTGTGCTGATCATTGTAATTTTCTCCAATTTTCTCCAATACAGCCACTTCACCTCAGTCGGTATTCCGGTGTGAAGTTTAGCACCGGCAGGGACGATATAAATTATTCTTGAGATGCTAAGCCTAAGCAAGTTTAGACATTAATTCTGACAAACGGTCAGTGTTTCTCTTCACTATTGACTAAATTCGTAGGTCACTTGGCTATTTTCGCTGTCAACCATATTGGGGTTAAATATCAGCTCAGTTGCGGGTGGTTTTTGAATTGGGTAGGTTGCTTTGTGAATTCGGGGGTAGCCTATTTTGGAATTGAGAAATTAATTATTGGTGCTTGGTGTAAGTTCTGTTGAGTTGTGGCAAACATTGAACTTTATTTTGAATTTTGATTAACTTGTCAGTTGTCTGAGTTTGCGTAGAAATTCCAATAAATTGTTGTAACCGTTTCTCGGCGCTGAAGTTGGTCAGGTTCGTCTATTCTCTCCTATATCGTACACCACCGGTAGTTACCTGTATTCTTAGGACTTTAAACTTAATCGTGAAGAAGACAGCAGCATTTTACTAATTCTCGTAGAGTCAAACTTCACACCGGGTAGGAGTAATACCAGGGGCCGATTTCATCATTAGTCACAAGTTCGCAAGCCACAACTTGTGAACTTGTGGCTTGTGGCCACAAGTTACCCAAAATTGGGTTTCATCAAAATTTGCAGACAACTTGTGGCCACAAGTCACAAGCCACAAGTAAATGACAGGCAAGCACGCTGAAATGACGTCAGAGCTCACAAGTTCGGAAAAGTACTTGTGGTGAAAGAAGATGCCAAAATAGAAGCAATTTGAAACCAAAGAACTACAGTAAACAAAAAACAATAATTCAAGAATTATGCAGCGAACGGAAGACTTTTTGAAAGTTAAATTGCTCAGTAATTAAATAAGCAATAGAAAATAAAGAAATGGATACAAGAAAAGTAAATTAAGTAATGAATTACCACGCTTAGATACACGAATGAAAATTGTATAAATCAGCGTAAATAATCAGTTTAGTACCTTGAAAAAGTTTCAAATTTATACCAAAATTTAGCGCTGCAAATTTCAGTAAAATTTAGGCCATTTCATTTATTAATTGTTCCGATTGCGAGAAAGTGTCGTCGTCCTTCAGAAAACGAGTAAATTCATTTAATATTAATTTTTTATTAATTAAAATTTGAGTGCCACATGTGATACTTTGACTTGTGGGATTTTGCAGTGTTTCCAGGTACTTGTGAACTTGTGACTTGTGGCTTGTGGCTTGATGAAACCGAAACTGGAAAATCAACTTGTGGGCAACTTCTAATAAACAGGGACTTTGCTTGTGACTTGTGGCTTGTGATTAATCGTTGATGAAACCGAAATTGCTTGTGGCTTGTAAACTTGTGAACTTGTGACTAATGATGAAATAGGCCCCAGGGGTAATAGTATAGGTAAGGTAAGCCGGCGGCCGACGGTCGCCGGAAAAACGTACTTTTCCTGTTTTTTCCCGAAGGGGGAGGGGTGAGGGACCCCTCTGGGGGGGGGTAAGGTCCAGGTCTGGGGGGGGGTGTAAGCCCCCCCCCCCAATCCCCCCAGCACATGTATGGTGGTCAACACTTCTAACATACGAGAACTGCTGAAACTCCATTTCCCTAGAAGATCGCCTAAGCATAACCTGGGATGGAAGCGCTCCTAGCCTTAACAGGATTTTTGCAACTCGGCAGCTATCGTTACTCTAAATTATAAGACATCTTTTAGGAATTGTGTCAGTCATGGGTAGTGGCAGAAGCGCGGTTCTGTGTTAGTTCCTGAAGATCACATTAGAAATTAGAAATCTTCAGGTGCCACTTGTCGAATTTTCCGGGAGGGATAAACTTATTAATGCCAGGGGGAAAATTCCATCCAAGGCTGAGTTTTCCTGGGGCAACCCAAGTCTAGGTTGATTTCCTGAGGGGAAAGGCTAGCTTTGGCTGATGATTCAGGAGGGAAAACTAAAAAAGGAAAAATCAGCCTAAGGTTATTTGGGAGGAAGCAACTAATCAGCATAAGCTATTCTTTTCCGGGGGCAAACTTAGATTTTTCCGGGGTTAATAGGCTAGAGGATAGATTAAGCCGTGACACCTGGACTAAAACTATCATTTCTTCTTTACATTTCTCATTCACATTTGTGCAAACTTTTTCACAGCTGCCGGTTAAACATTATTTTTACTATTTTCCAGCCCTTTTCTCAGACGTCGGTGTCACCTTTGAAGAGCTCAGTGTGCGTCATAGTAACAATATTACACAAAACCCTCTTGTTATTATCTTGCTTCCCGGTTCCGAAAACATCCATTGGGGATTTCCACCGTCTGCTCTGCTCCTGCAGGCTCTCTTTCATTTATTGGTATTTTTCCTGCAGTTCTATAAAGTGTTAATCAATTCAGCTTGATTGTAAGTTCACAAATACAAACCTAAATTCACGGATTCATGTTGACATGCTCAACTGCCTGAGGTTAGCCCAATACAAATGGTAAAATTATAAAAGCAGTCGTGAAAACTGTTGCAATGTATTTCTTTACACAAACCTTTGAAATATATAGTAGTGTTTCGCGTGGCCTCGAATTTTGTGAACAAATGTCACAGAAAGATTGATCCACAAAAAAGTTATTGGATCGCATTTTCCTGCCGATCCGATCCGATCCACATCTCGAACTGCTAAACTACAGGTGATTTTAGTGACAGTAATTGTTTACTTGCATGTAATTAACACGCTTAAACAGAGCAGCTTTGTCCAAATTATTACCCTCCCCATCAGGAGTAGGGCTGTGCCGTTAAGCATTTCGCCGGACGTGGCCCTGACCCGGGCCGATCTAGCGTGCCGGCCCTGGCCCGGCCCCAAGCCCCGGACCCGCATCAAGGCCCCGGCCCGCTCCCGGAGTTCGTTTCACATCTCGATCCGGGCCGGGAGCCCGTTTCATGGTTCCAGGGCCCGGTCCGGATTCGGGACCCGCTACACAGCCTGAACCTGCGATAACCGGGAGGTAATATATGTATGGAAATTTCTCGACTTTGAGCGGCAAGGCTTTTCTGAAACCGCAGAAACAGTCATGCATAGAGACTAATCTACACGCTGTCAAAATCCTATCTTGGGTACATTTGCACATTTACCTATGCATTTCACAGCAATTACCAAGAATTTAGAATTTAGAATTTAGAAAATTTACAAACAGGTGAAGTAAAAACAAATAACATAATGAGCTAGCTTTTGGATGCAATGTCTAACGGCCGTTTGCACCAAATGTGGTTAACCATTTGCTAACCATGACCATTTGCTTAGCAGCAACTCCCTTGCGCCAAATGTGGTTAGCAAATGGTTAGTCAACCATATGGTTAGCAAATGGTTAGCAGGAGCTAGAGGCGGGACTTCTCTGAACCAATCAGATTACGCCGCTGCACTCGTTTATCCAATGAATTACATTGAAATTTTAAAAGGCTTCACTCACGATTAAACACATTTCAGTGTCGTGTATCTACATAATTCCTATCTTGTGCCTTCTGTTTATACGAAAATGAACTTTATAATTACTTGTAGAGTAGGTACAAAACATTCGTGGGACAAAACTTCACTATGCAATTCGTAAAATATAAAGGTCATATAAAAGCAGCGACATCTTGTGATCAGCTCCCCAAAAATTACAATTCGAATACAACTACTTTTCAAGAACTTTTCTTAAGTTTCTTCTCTTAACTTTTCTTACCAACCTTACACAAGAATCACGCAAAAATATTAAATCACTTCAACATGTTATATATACTTCAACATGTGTACATCCCAGTTATTCTTTCTTAGTTCTATAGTTTGGTCTGTAAGTTTCTTGCCAGAACCTAAAAATTCACTGCAAGTTCGTGGTTAACCCTGCTCAAGAGTAGGGTTAGCCAACCACATGTTAACCACTTGCTTAGCATTTGGTTAGCAAGTGGTTAAGTTAACCACATTTGGTGCAAAATAGTTTGTGGTTAACTTCTAGTTAACCAAGTGGTTAGCAGCAAATCCGCTAACCATTTGCTAACCACATTTGGTGCAATCCAGTGTAAGGAATTAACCACGAACATTGTATCAAAACACAAATCATTGTGTATTAATGCAAAGATAACATACCTACGTGTATGTATATGGACATGTATGTGTATACATTACACGCACATAAATGAATCGCGACGTAAGAAACCGAAGGTCCCGAAGGCCCCCGGACCTTGAAGCGGTCTGGGCTTTGTTATTATAAATAAACGCAACGTTACATAAAAGCGGGCGATAAATTCGGCATAAATTATCCGAGAAAGATGAAGATAAAGATAAATCCGCCCGCACCGCACCGATAAAATTGGGACTCGTTTTAACTCCACTCAAGAGTGACGTTCCCTCTTTTAACTTTTTCGTGAAAGGAATCGAGTTAATTTTAACTCAGCTCTATCGCTTTTTGAAAAAGTCCTCAGCTTTAACTCTTATCAAAAAACAATCTGTAATAGTTTTGGTTGTGTAGAAACTGATACCTTGCAATAGTGACGTTTCAGTCGCTGAAACTGAAACTGAAACTAGGTTTCAGTCTCTACATGTTTCAGTTTCAGTCACTGAAACTGAAACTGAAACTGAAACTATTTTGGAAAACGGACTGAAACTGAAACTGAAACTGAAACCATTCAAACTAGCAGACTGAAACTGAAACTGAAACTGAAATTATTTTTGGTATCCGACTGAAACTGAAACTGAAACTGAAACTACCCTAATTCTAGAACTGAAACTGAAACTGAAACTGAAACTAGAAAAGACTGAAACAGTTTCCGTCCCAGCGTAAAATCTAAAGTTTTTCCTTCTGGCTGGAGCTTAAACCGGTTTCAGTTCATGCTGGAACTGAAACTCCATTTCAGTCTCTGCGTGTAAGACCATTTCAGTCTCTGCGTATGGTTAAGTTCTTTGTAAAATGTTATTGCAGATATCCCATAATAGTTTTTCTTGCGAAAGAATTGAATGAATGTGTTTCATTTTAGCCTCTCGTATGATCATAGCAGTATTACTTTCAGATAATTTACTGTCAGCATAATAGATAAAATACTAGGAAGTTATGTTAAAGCACAATTGCTTTATATATTTTTAAAGCACAAGCTGTTGATGTGGTACCTCTAAAGGTCTACGGTCCAAAGGCTAAGCACCGAATTGCAGCAATGAAGCATTAGGTCCTCAACAGCTTTACATTTTGAAGAGATGCTTTACTTAAGCAAATAACCAAACTGGTATAGGTACTTAGTTAATGAGAAAGTCAATGAAACAAGCAACTAAACTTAGTTCAACATTAATTTTTTTTGTCTTCACAAAGAAAATGATTGTTTAGCCAAGGGATTGCAAGTACAATATATTAGCTCAAACTGTTTTACTCAGAACTGACATAGAAGCTGAGATATAAAATAAAACTGCAGGTTCAGCAGTTTTAAATTTCTAATATGCGGAAACTAAAATTTCTCTTTTTGTTAATGACTTCAACTGAAAAAGCCGGACTAAAACTGGAACTATTCTAAAACGAGGACTGAAACTGAAACTGTTTGGCGTCACCGACTGAAACTGAAACTGAAACTGAAACTATTTTGCGTCACCGACTGAAACTGAAACTGAAACTGAAATTAATTTGGACCGGCGACTGAAACTGAAACTAAAACTGAAATTATTTTGTGATGACGACTGAAACTGAAACTGAAACTGAAATTATTTTTGGTATCTGACTGAAACTGAAACTGAAACTGAAATTAACTTAGGTTGTCGACTGAAACTGAAACTGAAACTGAAACTAATATGGGCTACTGAAACAACACTACCTTGCAAGTGTTGCAACCTATGAAATATCTAGGGAAAATGCGGATACTTTGAGTGATAGCTACTTTTTTGCTTATTAACATTTTTCATCTGTTAACTTTAATTTACATAGTCAGTTTATGTTGTAGTTTCTACTTCCTAGCTTTCGAAAATTTCAGAAACTTCTGCTACTTCAAATCAATTGATTAGCCATTCTGGAAATCTTACAACGGACCTCTGGGGCTGCAAGCCGAACTATTCAACGAAGCAGGGCGATTTAACCTTAAATACATCGTTATTCAACATTGGTGTTTGCGTCAATGATGCTAAAAAGTCTAGTCAATCGAGTTTAAGCTGTCGCTTCAATGTAGCTGGGAAGGTTTTAGGTTTTGAAGACCAGTTAGGCATTACTCAAAGCTTTCTATCACATTAAGATAACAATGTTTTTTGTACATTCATGTCATAAGTTGCGTTTGGTGACTTTAGGGTGACTTCTTTTTCGCCAAGGCAGTCTGCTTAAAAGAGTTGATTTCGTTTTCTGTTTTGATTTCTTTCCACAACCTCTTTCCAGCGCCACCATCACAATTCCAATTATGGCCAACATCAGTAGAAACAGCAGCGACACAGCAACCACTGACATAACTTTTCCTTTCCTATTCGTTTTACTCTCCTGAGCTTTGGTTTCATTCGCAGTAGTAGGTTTCACATTTTCACTGGAAGTGGTTATCTTTGCAGGACTTGAAGCTTTCGTTACTACTGAAGGGCGGAAAGCAGGAGTTATAGTCGTTCTTAGTATTGGTAGTGCTGCGCTTGTCGTAAGAGTAGTCGTAGTACTAGTAGCTGTGGTGGTAGTGGAACTACTACTACTACTACTAGTAGTAGTAGTAGTAGTAGTTGTAGTAGTTGTAGTAGCAGTAGTAGTAGTAGTAGCCTCGGTAGTGGTGGTGGTTGTAGTAGTTGAGGTGAACAATTCGCACGACAAATTGGGTTTAAAATCGTTAAATGTGGCATGTTCAGTGTTCAACTGAAATGTAGATTTTGCTAGAATTGCAGCATCACAGCCGGGCTCGAGTGCGAGAATAAGCGGACTGAAAAAGTGAAAAATGATGAACACAATGATTACTAATAATCAAAGCTGTCAATGTATCAAGTTAAAAAGCAGCTCAGCAAAATCTAGAATCAGACATTTCCAAGATTAGCCAAGACAGCTCAGATTATCCATTATTATCTCAGATTATCTCAGCAAACTGCTTTAAATCATATTCAAGAATACTTCAATCGTCACCAAGATTTTAACCAAACCTCACTAATCAGCCTCAAATAAGCTCAAACTCAAACGTACTCCACTTTTGCCTGCCACTCATTTGTAATCTCAGAACTTATGATTGTTTCTCACTTTTTGAAACTGTCAAAGCAAAAGCATCTGTCAGCTCAGTAAAATATACCTACAACCCCTGAAAACCTAACTTAATCAGCCAAAAATCGGTTAACGGTACTAAATAATAGCCTATGTGATTGCTATTAGATTGCCCATTCATTGCAAGTGTGAACAGGAACAGTGTAAGAATTGCTAGCAATAATGCTGTTGACCAACAATCTCGGCTAGGAGTGCGGACAAGCTTCGTGGCAATTAAACAGATACGTACAGGAGCGTACTACCTGAGGTTAGACTACAAGTCTGTCTGCTAGTCTGTCTCCCTGCTAGGCGGCGCTGTTAGCCTTTCTTCTGGAAAGGGCTAGAACTTTCCTTGCTACAAAGTTATTGTAGTCAATCAATCTTTTTCTTCATGTAACTGTTTTAGTAATTAATTTAATAATTATAATATAATCTTTTAATAATCTGAGAAATTTTATTTTTTTCGGTTTTTCAACCCCCCCCCCCCCCCCAAAAGCGGCCGAAAAATCTACAAAATAAAATGTCTCAGATTTGGCTGAAACTGACCCAAAATGTTACCAACGGTACCTAGTTTATTTGCCCGTAATATTACGCCAATACTTGTTCCCTTCAGCCGGCTACGATGGGCCAAAGTTGTCATAATCGCTGTTTTGGCAGAAAATCGCTGATTTTTCGAACTTTGAATGGCCATATCTCAAAAGTGGGTCAGGGATTTTGCTCATTTTTTGCACGGATGTTGGTAGCATAGTGATAAATAATATTTATAAAAATTGTGTGGTACTAAGGCATAATAAGGTCACTAGGTCAAAAAAATGTGGAAATGCGCCTACTGAGCTTGGAGACTTAAACTAAGGTTCGACCATCGCAAACTGCGGAATATGAATGTTAGAAAACTCAAACTGAGCAATTCCGCTTCAAAAATTCGGCGTTTCTGCCCAGAGCAGTTTTTGCCAATTTCTGATAGTTGGACAGCAGCTTCATGGTAATGGCTGTAATACATTCGAAAACATTTGAAGTTTTGAAAGCATTTGGAAACATTTTTCTAGCTTTTCTCGATAGTGAGATATAGTCAATTTTCTTATTTTGGTTTCAAAAACTTGGGAGCTTTGCAGAAATCAAATAATCGAATACTTCTGGAGCTACGTAAGCCGCAGCAACTAAGGCTGTCGATTTGAAGAACTGGTTCTCCTGAAGTCAGGTGTGTTTTTCATTGTGGGCGTAATCCTAGTAGTGGCTCGCACTGTTTGTCCGTAATTCCCGCTACAATAACGATAATCGAGGCAATTTGAAGCAACGGACATTCAAAAATGCGTGAATATTACCTGTGTAGGCCTGTTAATATTCAATTGCAAAACTTGCCGTCTGTTGGAAGCTCGGATAGACGCTGTAAGCTTTAATGTTTCAACAGTTTTGCTTGAATTTCCCTTAGTTATGTCAAAAACCAGTTTAAACCGGTTGCAATCAACAACTCAACAAGGAAGTATTGTCTAATCTGCATACTTTTCGAAGTCTCTCCTTATTTGCATATTTGTCTTTCACGTCTAATTCAGACTTTCCCAACGTTAGTAGTTAGTTGTTGCTTTTTGCTTGTACGCGTCGGCGTTTCTGTATTTTTGGGAGTGTATTATTTTGTGTCACTATTCTTCTATTTTTGTGCTCATTTGGATTTATGGTGTGATTGGACGCCTTCGACCCTTTCTTTGGTAAAGTCTTGTAACCGGTATTGGTGTTCGTAGTTGGTAGGGCCTAGCTCCTAGTTAGGTAGGTAGGATTTATTTATTAGATTTAAGCAGATTAGGAGCGGTCTTTCACCTGCAATCGCAAAGCCCTTAATCCCCAGGCTAAGTCCAGACAGTTAGCCTGAGGATTAACAAATGGCGACCATTTGACAGTTCGACTCTGTCTGGTTGGCCACCACTTTTAATTATTTTTATTTTTTCGATGACATTTATGGGTTTGTATAATCATTTCGCTATGTATTTGAGTTGAGCGGTGAAGGGTTCACTTTCTGGTGAACACGACACCACCCAAAATTTAGGATAGGTAAATTAATAATTTAAATTAATTAATAATTCAGCAGCAAAACCTACCTGGCTATCTCCCAGGGCTGCTTTAAAAGCCATTTAGCCATTTATTTAAATAATAATTATACTTTAGTATATTAATTATATTATATTTAACTATGAATTAACTTGTGCATTTTTTCAGGTTCCTTTTTTCTTCTGCTCCAATCTTTTTTCTTCATTCTAAATTTTTCTTTTATGCGCTGTTTTGAATGAAATTTAACTTTAACTTCTCAATTTTTCCATCTTTTGTGTATGACTTTTCAAGCGTGCGAAATATTTGGGCAACTACCAGTCTAAACAACTTTGATAAGCCTTTATTTTATGAAGACGGACTCCGCGCTCAATTAATTCCAGTTGCAACTCTAGTTCAGCGTCCTTGATATTTAAAAGACATGGCGAACATCAAAGCGTATCTTGCGTTTTTTAAAAGTCTGAGTCCCTACGATGGTAGAGAAACTTCGGTAACTCCAGAAGAATGGATCACTAGTTTTGAGGCAATTGTCCAAGCGAATACTATACCAGATGTTAATAAGCGAGCCCTTCTTCTTACAAAATTTGGGGAAACTGTCCTTAATAGATTTTCTTCTCTTGGGCTTCCAAATACCTATGAAGAAATGGTCAAACGTTTGAAGACTCTTTACGACCCTGTTACAAGGACAGCGGCTGAACATTCTCGAAGTTTTTATGTTCGTGTTCAGAAGGAAAACGAAAAGGTGCAGGATTTTGCCGCTGACTTGGAAATCATGGCTAGAAAAGCTTTTCCAAATGATTCTGATAATTTGAGGGCTATCAATATTTTTGAGCAATTACGAAAAGGACTCTGTCCAGAACTGAAAAAGCTGAGTGTTCCCCTCTTAATTGATTTGGAAAATTGGGGCCAAACTATGGAGCAACTGCACAAAATTGTGATCCAGCTTTCAAGGTTGGAGGAGGAACAGGAGTCGGATTTGTCAACCTCCCCTTCCACTTCTAAGACTGAATTCAATGCGAAAGCTAAAGTCAGTAGTGTCTCTACCACTGTAGATTCTGATTTGAATGAAAAGCTGACCCAGCTCGAAGCGCAAATTTTGGACATGAAATCTAGGAATGCGCAGTTACAAAGTACACTGGAAGCTATCAAGTCTGGCAAGTCGGAAACTCAAAATCAGGAATCTGAGCCTTCTACTTCTGCGAAAGTCCCTATTGTAGCATCAGCTCAAGCTATTCCAGCGCGGCAGCAAAGAATACATTCAGAATCCCAACCCTCTCAGCGCGATCTCAAAAACGTTACGTGTTATTATTGTGGCAATTTAGGCCATTTAGCATCAACCTGTGCTATGCGTTATCCAAATGGAAACTCAAACTTTTGGCGCGGTCGCAAGCGCAAAACTTATTTTAGCGACTATTAGAATCAAAGTTGGAACAGCGACGAAAATAGCTGTTCACTTGACAACGATCAGCGACGCGGCGCTCAGGCAAATGTCCTTCTAGATCCTTCAGGCAAGCCTTTCCAACTTATGTCCTACGAGGAGTACCAACAGGCGCAACCTCAAACTTCTTTCATTGGACCTTTGAAGCCATCTGTTTTGAATTTGTTGGACTATGAGAGGCGAGAACCTTCGCAGCAACCAGGTGCACTATTTCCGTCTCCACCTGAAGTAAATTCTACCTTAATCTCTACTACAGTTTCGAACTCTAATCCAAACGTTTGTTCAGTCCTTGCTAATTCAGATAACATCGTGGAAAGTTTGATGAAGTCCTATCCAAATCAGAAGTCAATTTCCTGCGATCAAATTTGTTCCGTCTTTTGTTCTTACGCTGGAGTGGTAAAGTCAAACTTACCTTCGAATCATCAATTTGGACGAACAAATTTGCCAAATTATTAAAATTCCTCGAATACGTATGTACGTACAAATTCGGTTTGCTCTATTCAAAACGGTTTTTCAGCTTCACGTTCTAATACGTATGTACGTACAAGTCCCTCCACTAATGTTTCTTTTTCAACCGACGGTTTTTCTAGAAATTTAGTGCCAAATCAAGTTCCGGCAACGGAAAGTGTTCTTTCTATGCCAGACCAGCAACGTTGGGTAAAGTTAGTACCGGTAGATCGGCACAAGGTCAACATGCGTAATGCACTTTTTCGGCGACCAATTCAGCATAATTCATTGGTACCTCATCAATCAAATTTTCAGCGCGCAACTTCGCGTTCTGGTCAAACTTTTCGGAATTCACGTTTCCAAAATCAGAATGCTGGCTTTAGGCCTACGAATTTTCAGCATCCTAAGTTTTTGCTTCCGAATTTTCGGTATAATTTTCCATTTCAAAGGCACCAGCCTAGGTTTTTCAACGCACCGACAAATTTCTGTCCTAGGGGAACTGCTTCAAGAATGACGTTTTCGAACAGGCGCAGTTGCGAAAGCCAAGCGTTTTCTTCTGGACCTCGCGTGGTTTTCGCATCTGCAAATCCCTCATCAACTAGAATAGGGACATGCACATCTAGTTCACCTAATCAAGGAGAGCCTTCAGGAGCGAACTTTTTGGCTGGCCTCTCGGAGAACACTCAGCACAACGGTGATACTAGTCCACAAGAAAAGACGGGTGCCTCTGTCGACCATAGTGAAAAACACGGGCCAGTTCAATTCATAAATCAGAATACATCCTTAGATGATAACTTGGATAAGGCTTAAAACAATTGAAGAGGCATCTACCCAAGCAAAGGCAAAAGAAACATCTCCGAAAATCCAGAAAACTGAGGAAGAACTCAGTAAAGGCAAGGGAAAAAAGCCTTCAAAGGGTAAACGGGTGCGTACGAAATATGAGAAGACAAAGAAAAAGATCAAGTCTAAGGTGTTGGACCCAGATTTTCCTTCAAATTTCTTTTTGAAGATGTTTTACTTTCATTCTCTGATGCACTGGCGGATCCAGGATTTTGTAACGGGGGGGGGGCGGTGAAATTGTTCCAGCGGGGGGTCGGGGGGCGGAGCCCCCCAGAAGTTGAAGAAATTTTTTGTTTTTGCAATAAAATCTGTATTCGGATCTTTAATTCTTTTTATACTGAAGAACTGAACCAATTTTTTAAAATTCTTGACATTTTTAGGTAATTTTCTCCGAAAAATCGGATGCATTTCTAGCTTTTTCTTCACAAATGCAATAAATATGCGGTTTAAAAGTAGAAAATTCGCGCCGAAGGCGCGAAATTTTTTGGTTTTTTGCCCTTTTTCCTCTTTCTCTCCTTAACTTTTCTTACCTTCAAATCGCGACGGGGGGGGCGGCCCCCCCCCCGCCCCCCCCCCCCCTGGATCCGCCCCTGCTCTGATGCGACATCAACCGAAGAAAGTTCCGAGGAAAGTTCTGATTCTGATTCTAATTCGTCAAGTGGGGAACAAAAGATTTCCTACTCTCAGCCACAAAAGGCACCAAAAACGGAGCCTATTTTTAATAATCGGAACTATTTAATGGCTTTTGCTCAGAAAGAAAAATATTTTGTTGGAGCTCAAGCAAAAGTTCCGCCTATTCATTCGCCAGTGGTTGTAGTGTCTGTCTCTGGTTCGAATACGTTAGCTTTACTGGATACTGGTGCGAATATCTCGGTTATTTCGAAAAGCTTTCTTGAGCATCTACAAAAGAAGTCACCAGAGGCACTCACGCCCGGCGAGCGACGTTTTGCTTCAGCTACAGCAGCTAATGGTACTCCGATAGATTTTTCTGGATCATCAAATTGAATTTGTCTTTTCAAGGATATATTTGGCCTCACGAATTTCTTATCAGTGAACATTGCCCATACGATGTTTTACTTGGTTCTGACTTTCTTTCAACCTATAATTAGTCAATGTTGTTGGGCAGACATTCAATCTATCATCCTCTTTTTAAAGAAGTACAGTACATCTTTTAGGTACACCTCAGTCGGATAGCATTTTACAAGTTCTTGGAAAAGAAACTCCAAAAGTCTCAAATATTTTTCTTAGAGTTGGAGTTAGTGTGCAACCTAATTCAGAAGCATGGATTCCAATATCTTGTGAATCAAATGAACAAAATCTTTTTTCTCTCATACGTACTTATGCATCCAAAGTGCAACCCAAGACAGCTCCTTGGCCTTCACGTTTTCAAGATCCACCAAAAATGGTACGAAATTCTATGAAAATTGTAGAAAAGTATGATTGCTATGTGGTTCCTGGTATTGTTTCTAGTGAAAATCAATCTCAATACGTTCGAGTGTGGAATCTTGGTCCTGAAGCTTTGGACCTACGGCCAGGAATGCTATTAGCTTATGCTGACGATTTAGTTTCAGTGAAAAGTCCTAAAGGCAAGGAAGCTTTTCTGCATATGGGTGATAACTGGTTTGAGCAGGAGTACGTATGTGAGTCAGATCTTCTTACGGGAGAAAACCCACAAGTCAATTCAGCTATTCATAGTTCAAACATTAGGGAAACGATACAAGAACAGCAACAACACCCTGAAGAGGAAAAGCCGTTAACAAAGGAAGAACAATATGAACAATTTCTGAAAGAAGCTCAGGTAGATAAATTCGAATGTTCAGAAAACTCTAAGGAACGGTTCAAGAAGCTATTACGTAAGTACGTACATGTTTTTGCTACGCCTACTAACTTAGGAAAATGTACAACTGGACAACATCTGATTGACACTGGTATGGGTGGACCAGTAACTGCCAAGGCATACAGAGTGAATCCTAATGAAAGACTACAAATTGAAGAACACATTTGGAAGATGTTGGATCAAGGTATTTGCTCTCCATCGAATAGCCAATGGTCATCTCCATGTATGCTGGTAGGTAAAAAGGATGGAACGACAAGGTTTGTCATCGATTACAGGAATCTGAACAAGATAACTAGGAAAGACCGATATCCACTACCTAAGATAGATGAAATTTTAGATATGTTCAGCAAAGGAAAATTTTTCTCCACCTTAGATCTTAATAGTGGCTACTGGCAGATAGAAATGTTTCCACCTCACAAAGAGAAAACTGCATTTATTTCACATATGGGACTTTTTCATTTCAATGTCATGCCTTTTGGATTAAGCTCCAGCAACGTTTCAACGCATAATGGAGCGCATTTTTACTGAACTTCCCGTTTACATCGATGATCTGCTGATCCCTTCAAACGATGAGGATCACCATTTGAACATGTTGGAAGTAGTTTTTCAAAAATTGACTGACCACGGTCTTCGATTGAAAATGAAAAAGTGTGTCTTCTTTCGCAAACGAGTTGAATATCTGGGACACTTTATTTCAGAGAAAGGCATTGAAACTGACTCTCGTAAAGTAAGTGCAGTCCAGAATTTCCCCTGTACCTAGAACAGTCAAGCAGCTACGTGGATTTTTAGGTATGGCAGGGTATTATAGGCGATTTATTCAAAATTTTAGTACCATAGCCGGACCTTTGAATAATCTATTGAAGAAACAAGAATGCTTTCATTGGACTGATGAATGCCAAACAGCGTTAGATAGTTTGAAAACTGCGTTAACTCAGGCACCTGTGTTGGCAGACCCAAATTGTGATAATCCATTTTTGTTAACAACTGATGCTAGTATTCAAGGTCTCGGTGCGGTACTAGAACAAGAACAAGAAGGTGACTCAAGACCAAAACCAATCGCTTATGCAAGTAGATCTTTAGTAGGTGCAGAAAAGAAGTACGAAATATACGAACTAGAAGGCTTAGCTGTAGTCTGGGCATGTAAACACTTCCAACATTATTTACGACATCGCCAATTCACCCTATATACTGACAACGAAGCTCTTAAGTACATCTTTACCTGTCCAAAACGTCAAGGCAATAGTAGACTAGCTAAGTGGCATATAGCATTGCAAGAGTACAAATTTACAGCCTTACATCGAAAATGGGTTGACAACCCAGTAGCAGATGCTCTTTCGCGTAATCCAAAGTCCAAGGACAATTTTTTGGCTGACATTGCGACGGCGGATTCACGATTGCAGCAAGTACGTACGCAAAATAACAACACAGAAACAACAACTGAAAACGAAGAAGAGTTTGATGTAACTGAGGACATGTATCCACCTGTATTCGCTATTGAAAAGAAGATGAAGAAGATGAAGAAGATGAAGGAAATGAAGATCATGAATTTGGTCCTTTAAAAGACTACATGGAAACTAGTCGTTTAACAACGGACAAAAAAGTTTGGCGTTTAATTAGTTTTGAATCGGACTTTGTTCTGGAAAACGGTATTTTGTATAGACATCACATTGACTCGTGTGGACGAAGGAGACTGGCGTTACCTCGACAAGTGTGCGTCCCACAAAAGTTTCGAAACTATATTTTACATCAATACCATAGTGCAATGGATACTGGTGGACACCAAGGAGTACCTCAAACTCTTTGTAAGACAGCTTCTAAATACTATTGGCCAACGTTAGCTAAAGATGTAACAGCATACGTACGTAACTGTATTGTTTGTGCTAAGTTTACTATTGGACCGAAACAACCACAAGCTCCTATGAAGCCATATCCACCTGTTACTAGACCATTTGAAAGGATTTACCTAGACGTTTGTCATTTTCCAACTAGTAAGAAGCAAAAGGTCTGTGTTCTTGTTTTGATAGATCAGTTAACACGTTGGGCAGAAGCGTGGCCTCTTAGGAATGAAAAATCTGAAACGTTAATACGTACGCTTTTGTATGAATTTATTTTACGTTGCGTACCTAACGAAATAGTTACGGATCAAGGCCCAAACTTTCAGTCAGAAGTAACATCGACATTCTTTAAGCTACTAAGTACAAAGAAGCTACGTACGACAGCTTATCACCCTCAGTCTAACGGACTCGTAGAAAGGGTAAATGGTACTATACGAGAAATAGTTAAGAAATACATAGATACGTCACAGAAGGATTGGGATATCAAACTGGCATTTGCAATGCATGCGTATAGAACATCTTTCCATTCTACCATTCAAGATACACCATATTTTCTACTTTTTGGTCGTGACTGTCAAGTTCCGGAAGATTTGCTTTTTGTTGGAAAGTTGGACACGCCTGTAACTTCTTTGAATGCTTATAAAACATCAGCTATGCGGGAGTTAACGGAAAACTAGCGTTTGACTTCGCAAATTATTAAGGATAAAGCTGACTTGGTTAAGCAAAGGTACGATTGAAATGTACGTAAGAAACATTTTGACGTAGGACAACTAGTTATGCGAAATATATCTCAAGTGCCAGTACCACAAGGACATATGGCAAAGTTGGCTCCGAAATACGATGGTCCTTACCGCATAATTGAAAAGATTTCGGAACAAAATGTGCGTTTACGGTGTTTACAAACTGGGAAGGTAAGTAATCCAATCGACTCAATCCAACCCAATCCGATCTAATCCAATTCACGTCAATCGACTCCTCAAGAAACTACCAGATGTGCATCCTCAATCTACTGATGATACAGCTGAACAATTTAATGACTTATTCCAAGATACGCCAAAGGAAACGTCTACGGAAAACAGGGAGGACAATAGCAATGATGCTGGTAGCAATACTGAAGGATTAGAAAATACTGTAATACTGTAAACGGTAAAAGGTCGAACAAGGGCAAAATACCATTGAAGAAACAAATCAAGATGAAACTGCATCCAATGCTAGTCAAGAAATGGCAATAATCATCAAGCAGTTTAATAACACTACTGCACCAGCACCGTATGCACCAGTTAATAGGTCGTTTATTCCATCTTTACTGCGACCTATACCAAATTTATTCCGTTTTGTCAACACTATGTCTTTTCAATTGTAGTCATTAATTTGTCTAGGCCTTAAATTATTTTGCACAATTTAAACGTTGCACTTGTTTTCTATTCTAACTTACGGCAGTTAATCTTTTCATGGCTTTGTCGTTCCCTATATCCAGGTCCAACAAGCTACGTCGACGGCTAGATAAAACCGTGGAGATCTATTTGGAGGATCCAGCCTTCTCTGGTGTTCATGGCAGCGTTACGCCACTTTGCAGAGATCATGGAAGCTACGATATGAGTTTCAAAGACCTGCGGAAGGGTATTCTGTACCATATAGGTATCAGTAAGTGTAGCATATATTTAATTCGTTGTGTTTGTTTTTCTGTTGCAGGATTTCTTGCCGTTTTTTCTACGTACAGTCAGTAATTGTAGTAATAACATTGTGCAGTTAATAATTGCATTGGTAGTTGTTGTACAGATTTTTGTGTTATGTATGCTTATCGGAATATACCTAAAAAGCAACATTTCGCGAAAAACTCAAAAATATTTCAGTTTATATATACTAACTTTGTTGTTTGTGATTTTCATTCAATGATTGTGTTACGTCAGTATGTCTATGATTTTTTGTTGTTCGGAGCTTTATGAACGGTTGATATCTGTGTAGCTTGCAATCTTGAGCGATCTATCTCTGGTTTTGCCTCTGAATTATTTTTATTTTTCTCGAATTTCGAAAGATTTCATAGACGATAACGGTGATTCGTGTTTGTTTTGCACTGATTGGGGCTCTGTGTAGCCTGTATTTGTAACTGTGAAGATCGCAGTTTCCGGCTATGGAACTCGATTTTCTCTCTCTGGCCTATTACTACGGATATAACGACTCCACATGATGGCAACTTCAGCCTTCTAAGCTCCGATCCTGTTTAGAGTTCATACGATTTTGAACTCCTCCCGAAAGTTACTCTGAAGACCATCACAACCAAATCTGATTTTAAATTGTAACGACAACTATTTGAAGACAGCGTACAGTAATAGAAGTTTGAACTCTCAATCATTTTGTGTATATGTCGTAGTAATTTCTGTATTCAGTAAATACTGCATTTACTGGCCGATTTCAGTAAATACGGTATTTACTAGTAAGAATGGTATTTTCTTTAAACTCCCTATCTTTAGACGTAAATACCATTTTTACTGAAACTCGTCCAGTAAATACTGTATTTTCTAGTAAAGTTTCTCTACGAAAAGTAATTAATAATAATTTTTTAAACTAATATTTTTAACTTCTGAAGTTTATCTTCATGCACCCCCCTTGCACATATTGTGATAATGTGTATGACCTATCTTTTGCTTCTAAATATGACGTCGGCATGCCCTTTGAACACCTAGCCACACACAAAGACAAAGGCATTTAAGGCAAAATACAGATTTTACTAGAAAATACAGTATTTACTGGACGAGTTTCAGTAAAAATGGTATTTACGTGTAAATATAGGGAGTTTAAAGAAAATACCATTCTTACTAGTAAATACCGTATTTACTGAAATCGGCCAGTAAATACAGTATTTACTGAATACAGAAATAACTACGACATATATACTTTATACGCATGTTCACTAGTTTGTATAATCTGTTGTCTTGTTATTCTTCTACCTATTCGCTAGCGTTTTGTATTTATATTTGCCGGCTTTGTATTATTTGTTTGCTGTTTTTGTGAGAGCTCTGTGATTTGTATTGTAATTTTGATTCGTTTTGTGAATAAAGTGGTACTTTTGTTAGCTATGTAATCATATCATGTGTTTGTATACTTGTTTCGTCTAGTAATGTATCCCTTTCCCCAGATTCATTTCCCCTGTATATAAATACGTATGTTTCATGTGTGTATTAATTTTTCTTATTTTTGTCGGAAGATCGGGTGATCTTTGTTTTTCAGCGGCGGAGGAGAATCCGTACGCAATGCTTTAAAATTTCTATTTCGAAAATTCTTTTCTCTTCATAATACTTTAATATTTCAATATTTAGCGTTACATTAATGCTTCGATTGTTGTATAGATTACTTTGTTAGCTAGGATTTTTCTGTATGTAGTAATTTAGTTAGGATTGTATTTTGTCTGTGAATTATCTTTAGCTAAGTTCTTTGTGTTTGTCTGACTTGTATTATGTATTATGTTTAGCTAGGAATTGTGTTCAGGTCATGTATAGATTAGTTATGCTTTGTATAGTAGCTATGAATTGATAGTCTGGGTAATTGTGTGCTTGTTTTGTATGGTTGTAGTCTGTTTGGTGGCGCCGTGTATATGTGTATGTTTGTCTGAATGTTATACTTGTGAAATTTTGTATTTGTTGGTTTTATTATTTCCGTGTGTAGTTTTTGGGCTTCTATTCTATCTCGCCTTTTCTATTTTCTGAATATTTGGTTTTCTACACTTGGTTGGTTGCATCTACCTACTGTCTTTCGGGTATCCTATTACTCCCTGCGTTTCGCTACTTTCGCCTGGCTATGACTTCCATTTTGCTACCACTTTCAACTTTAATTCTCTTAACTTCTCATTGTAGTTTCTTTCTTGTAACCATGTGTTGAGAATCAACTAAATTAAGTGTTGCAACTTACTTCAAAAACAAACACTAAATTGATGGTTGCTGTTTGTACAGTCTTTAGTCTGTTAGCTACTTTGATCAGTTAGATCTGATCCATCACTTCAGTGTTGTCAATTGTCGTCTGGAAAGTGCTTGCCCTTTTTGTATTCTTTTATATCCCGTATGCCCTATTTTCTATGCCGGTAAAGAATTGTAACCTACTCCTCGCGATCGTAGTTTGGTAAGGTCTTTAGTTGTTAGTTAGGTAGGTAGAATTTAGGTAAATTATTAGAATAGGCCCGGTCTAGGAACCTGTAGTCGCTCCGCCTCTAGATTTCTACCCAGGTCCAGGCAGCTGAGGTAGGAATTTCACATATGGCGACCGTGAACAGTTTGACTCTGTCTGGTTGACCATCACATTTTCGACGAAAATTTCGAATTTTCAAATTTGCAATTTTGCGAAATTTTGAAATTTTTGATTTTTCTTATTTATTTTTCATGTAAATAATTAGTTTTGATTAGTTTTCATTAGTTTTTATTGAGTTTAGTCCTTCTTTTCAATTTTTCAACTTATTGAGAATGAGCAAGCCAGTACATAGTTATTCAGATTCCGCCTTGGAAACCGTGGTCGGGGGAACTCCCCGACTTCACTGCTGACCGACCCCACCCAGAAAAGTTTGGGGACCGACTCCCCCCCTCCGGAAATCCATTGGGGAGGCTTTGAGGGCACTCTACGAATTTTTTGAGCCGTTTTTGGGGAAATTTTAGCCACCCCCCCCCCACCCCCCCCCTGGGCTCCGGATTTCACATCAGAATTTGGGGGAGATTTGAGCTGAGAGGTGAAGGGTTCACTTTTTGGTGAACACGACACCACCCAAACTATAGGCTAGGTAATTTTATAATTTAAATTAATTATAATTCAAGCAGCAACGCCTACCTGGTTGACTCCCAGGGCTGCTATAAAAGCCATAAACTAATTATAAATTTAGGTTTCTAAATTGTGAATTTCAGGTTCCCCCCTCTTCAAATTTATCAAAATTTTGGTTTATTAGTTTCTAAATAGGCCCCCCTACGCTGTATTAACGCGCTAGAGTGATATTTTTAGTTAGGGATATTTTTGGTCCACCCCTAAGGACCCCATTTTCAAAATTTTTTTTTGAGTCCAAAAACTTAGAAATTTTTGGACCCCCCCTTCTGAAATTTTCTATACTGCTCAGAAATGAATTCTCCGTGTTTTTCTGTACCCCCCCAGTAGGAATTTTCAAATTTTCAATCGACAGGATTTTTTCTAGGACCCCCATTTTGATTTTGAACTGTCGATTACGTACATAAAAATCGAATTTTCGTAGGCCTCGATTTTTCTGTAAAAGCGCTTTGGAATCCGATTTTTGGTCATTTTAGCACTATTAGGTGGTAAACAAGCTGTGATAAACGTGCCCCCCATCAAAATTTCGATTTCGGTTCAAAAAAAGATAAAATCGATTTTGACCCAAAATCGTCAATTTTGACCCAAAAATCGACGAAAATTTCAATTTTTGGCCGATTTTTCTCATTTCAAGGGCTGATAACGATTGGATAACATCAACGCCATCACGCCAGACCTATAATTCGAAGATTTTCCGGAAAATGACCAATTTTCTAAAACCCCCCCTGTCAAAATTTTTTTTGAGATTCGAACATAGTCATTTTTTGAGCTAATTTTTGGAATTTGGTATTTGGATCCCCCTATAGGTTTCAGTAGGTGCTCCACTCGTTCCTGAGCACAAAAATACCAGATTTTGTCCAAATTTTGGAAAAATTTTCCATTTTGGCACCGATTTTTCGATTTTTCACTTTTTTGGTCGCGGTGCCCCCCCTAGTGATTTTTCTATTTTGAGTATTTTCGTGGATTTTTGAGCATCTCTACGATTAAAACTACGGTCGTAGAACGTACCATAACTGCAGATTCCGAGGATTCCTGGATTTTTTGTGTTTTTGACCCAAATCGACCGATTTTTCAATTTTTGGTCTTTGACCCCATTATAGTTGATTTTTACTTTTGAACGATTAGACTAGTTTTGTACAAATCTACGGTTAAATCCACGAACGTAGAGCGTAAACACGCTAGAAGTGCTAGGCTTTGCTCGGATTTTTCATATTTTCGCCAAAGTTTAAGATTTTTTCCTTTTTGTCGACGTGCCCCCCCTGTGTTTTTTTTCTGATAACGCCTAATTTTCGGATCGTTTGCCAAGAACGACTAAAACAAAGGTCGTGGAATAATTCGTTGTGTCTTTTTTCTACGATTTCACCATATTTCCAGTGATTTTCCCCTAGATTTGACATTTTTTGTTGTGACCCAATAGTTGAGTTTTGATCATTTCATCTTTTGAGCAGATTTTTCGAAGTTTTGTTTTGGAATACCATCTACGACCTTACCTAAAGGCGCAGATAAATTGTACGAGCGTTTTCTGATATTTTGCGACGATTTTTTCTCATTTTTTGGACGACTTTTTTCCAGTTTTTGCGAAAAATTTCGACAATCGATAATTCTGCGCGAGAATGTTTGCTAAGGCATAGAGAAAACTGGGATAACATTTTTGATCAATTTGCTGAATTACGCGCTCAAATCATTCCGGTAGTAACTAGAGCTCAGCATCGGCAGCATTTGCAAAATATGGCGGATATCAAAACTTATATCGCGCTTTTTAAAAGTCTGAGTCCCTACAACGGTAGAGAAACTACGTTGACTCCAGATGATTGGATCACAAGTTTTGAAGCAATTATCCGTGCTCATGAAATCCCTGAAGAGAAGAAACGCTCCCTACTGCTAGCTAAAATTGGGGAAACTGTCCTTCATCGACTTTCTTCTCTTGGACTTCCAGATACGTATGAAGAATTAGTCAAACTTTTGAAGCTTTTGTACGAACCTGTGACAAGGACAGCGGCTGAGCATTCGAGAAATTTCTATGTACGCATTCAAAAAGAGGACGAAAAGGTACAAGATTTCGCCGCTGACTTGGAAATTCTTGTCCGAAAGGCTTTCCCGCTGGAGAAAATTCTAACCCTAGTCCCACTACAGTTTTGAATTCTAACCCTAATGTTTGTTCGGTTCTTTCTTCTCGCAATGTGGTGGATAGTTTAATGAAAACATACCCTAATCAGAAGACTATTTCGTCAGATCAAATTTGTTCAGTCTTCTCTTCTTATGCGGGCGTGTTAAAGTCAAATTTACCACCTAACCATCAATTTGGACGAACAAACTTAGAAAATTCTCCAAATTTTTCGAATACGTATGTACGTACTAACATGGCATGTTCTACACAGCCAACTTTTAATGGTTTTTCAACGCCAACTTCGAATACGTACGTACGTACAAGCCCTCCCTCCAATGTTTCTTTCCCAGCTAATGTTTTTCCTGGAAATTCAAAGCAATTTCAATCTCAAATGGAGGAACGTGTTCTTTTCATACCAGATCAGCAACGATGGGTAAAATTGGTACCTATTGATGGTAGCCAGGTCGACAAGCGTAATGCACTTTTTCTTCGACCAATTCCACCAAATTCAAGGGTAACCAGTCAAGCCAATTGCAATCAGGCAAATTCTTTTTCTGGTCTAACGTTTCGGAATACACGTTTCCAAAATCAGAACGCTGGCTTTAGGCCAATGAATTTTCAGCAACCTAGGTTTTTACTTGCAAATTTTCGGTATAACTTCCCTTTTCAGAGGCAACAGCCTAGATTTTCGAATGCGTCTACAGTTTTTTCTGCTAGGAATAATTTTGGATTTGCTCCTCGACCTATTGCCACGAACGGGCGCAGCTGCGAAAATCAAGCGTTTTCCTTTGGACCTCGCGTGGTTTTCCCATCTGCAAATGCCCACCTGCCAAATTTAGGGACGAGTACACCCAGATCACTAAATCAAGGGGTGCCTTCAGGAGCGAACTTTTTGGCTCGCCACTCGAGGGTTACCAAGCATAACGGTGAGTCTGGTCAACAGGAAAAGACGGATGCCTCTGACTACCATATAAAAAGTCACGCGCCAACTCAAATTCCTAGGAATAACAAGTCATCAAGTGACCCTGGTTACAGGCTAAGAATGCTTAGAAGTTTAGATGAGGCATCCACCCAAGTTCAAGAAGCAGATATACAAGGAAAAAGCCAAGAAACTGAGGAAGAACTCAGTAAAGAACAGGGAGTAGGAACTTCAAAAGGAAAACGGGTACGTAAGAAGAATCAGCAGTTGAAAAGCAAGATAAAGCATAAGGTGTTGGACCCAGATTTTCCAGACAAATTCCTTTTTGAAGATGTTTTGCTTTCTTATTCGGATGCGTCAAAAACTGAGGAAAGTTCTGCGACTAGTTCCGATTCTGAATCTGAATCTGTTGACAAACATCGGTTTGCTATCAACAGCCACAAAAGGCACCAAAGTCTGAGCCGATTTTCAATAATCGAAATTATTTAATGGCTTTTGCTCAAGGTGATAAGTATTTTGTAGGAGCTCAAGCAAAAATTCCACCTATTCATTCACCTGTGGTTGTAGTGTCTGTCTCTGGCTTAAATACTTTAGCATTACTTGATACTGGAGCGAATATCTCCGTCATTTCGAAAAGCTTTATAGAACATTTGCAAAGAAAGGCACCAGAGGCACTCACGCCAGGTGAGCGACGTTTTGCTTCAGCTACTGCAGCCAATGGAACTCCTATTGATTTTTCGGGTTCAGTCAAATTGAAATTGTCCTTTCAAGGATATATTTGGCCTCATGAATTTCTAATTAGCGAGCATTGTCCATACGACGTTTTACTGGGTTCCGATTTTCTTTCCACTTATAATTGGTCTATGTTACTTGGCAGACATTCAATCTACCATCCTCTTTTCAAAGAAGTACCCCTTCTGGGCGCACCTCAATTGGATAGTATTTTACAAATTGTGGGAAAAGAAGCCCCAAAAGTGTCCAATATTTTTCTGCGAATAGGAGTGTGCATACCACCTAATTCAGAAGCTTGGGTACCAATATCTTGTGAAGCGAATCAAACAACTACAGATATTGAAGAAGAAGACGAGGTTCTTGCTGCCATACGTACTTATGCATCTGAAGTGAAACCACAGACAGCTCCTTGGCCTTCACGTTTTGCAGATCCACCTAAAATGGTTCGAAATTCCACTAAAATATTGGAAAAATATAACTGCTACGTGGTCCCTGGTATCATTTCAGGCGAAAATCAAACGCAATACGTTCGAATGTGGAATTTGGCCCCAGAGCCATTGGATTTAAGACCAGGTATGCGTTTAGCTTACGCTGATGACCTCGTTTCAGTTCAGAACCCAAAAGGCAAGGAAGCTTTTCTACATATGGGTGAAAATTGGTTCGAGCAGGAGTACGTATGTGAGTCAGACCTTGTTTCGGGAGAAAACCCACAAGTAAATTCTGCCATTCATAATTCCAACTTAAAGGATACTATATTGGAGGAAGAAAAGGTATCACCTAAACAGAATAAAGTCTTAACACCAGACGAACAATACGAACAGTTTCTCAAGGAAGCCCAACTGGATAAGTTTGAATGTACAGAAAAGAGTAAAGATAGATTCAAGGAACTTCTACGTAAGTACGTACATGTTTTTGCAACACCGGACAATTTAGGAAAATGTACTACAGGACAACATCTAATTGACACTGGCATGGGAGGACCAGTAACGGCTAAGGCATATAGGGTAAATCCAAACGAAAGACTCCAAATCGAAGAACATATTCGGAAGATGCTGGAACAAGGGATTTGCTCTCCATCAGACAGTCAATGGTCATCTCCATGTATGTTGGTAGGGAAGAAGGATGGAACTACCAGGTTTGTTATTGACTACAGAAACCTAAACAAGATCACTAGGAAAGATCGTTATCCATTACCTAAGATCGATGAAATCCTAGATATGTTCAGTAAGGGAAAATTCTTTTCTACGTTAGATCTTAACAGTGGGTACTGGCAGATAGAAATGTTTCCACCTCATAAAGAGAAAACTGCATTCATTTCGCATATGGGACTTTTTCATTTTAACGTAATGCCCTTTGGTCTCACAAATGCTCCCGCCACTTTTCAGCGCATAATGGAGCGTATTTTTACGGAATTACCAGTTTACATCGATGATTTGCTAATCCCTTCAAACGATGAAGAACATCACTTAAAAATGCTGGAAATTGTTTTTCAAAAACTTAGCGATCATGGACTTCGTTTGAAGATGAAAAAGTGTGTGTTTTTCCGTACGAGGGTTGAATATCTTGGGCATTTTATATCTGATAAAGGCATTGAAACTGATTCCCGTAAAGTCACTGCAGTTCAAAATTTCCCTGTACCTAGAACAATTAAGCAGCTACGTGGATTTTTAGGTATGGCTGGATATTATAGGCGATTTATTAGTAATTTTAGTACCATTGCTGGACCTTTGAATAATTTGTTGAAGAAACAAGAGAGTTTTCATTGGACAGATGATTGCCAAACAGCTTTTGAGAACTTGAAAAAGGCACTAACGAATGCACCTGTTTTGGCATACCCAAATTGGGATAATCCATTTTTATTAACAACTGATGCAAGTATTCAAGGTCTCGGTGCAGTACTAGAGCAAGCTCAAGAAGGTGAATCTAGACCAAAACCAATAGCTTACGCTAGTAGATCTTTAGTGGGTGCTGAAAGGAAATACGAAATTTACGAACTAGAAGGACTAGCCGTAGTATGGGCATGTAAACATTTCCAACATTACCTACGTCACCGACAATTTACTCTGTATACCGATAACGAGGCTCTTAAGTACATCTTCACTTGTCCAAAACGACAAGGTAATAGCAGATTAGCTAAGTGGCACATAGCACTGCAAGAGTACAAATTCACAGCGTTACATCGGAGAGGTGTTGACAATCCAGTAGCAGACGCTCTTTCGCGTAATCCAAAGTCCAAGGACAACTTTTTGGCTGACATTGCGACGGCGGATTCACGATTGCAGCAAGTACGTACGCAAAACAACAATACTGAAGCTACATCTGAAAACGAAGAAGAGTTTGACGTAACCGAAGACATGTATCCACCTGTATTTTCTATTGAAAAATTTTCAGACGAAAGTTGGATTCAAGCTTTGAATGAAGATCCTGAATTTGGTCCTTTAAAAGACTATATGGAAACGGGACGTTTAACAACTGATGAAAAAGTTTGGCGTTTAATTCGTCTCGAGGATGATTTCGTGCTTGAAAACGGGATTTTGTATAGACATCACATAGACGCGCATGGACGTAGACGATATGCGTTACCTAGAACTACCTGTGTACCTCAGAAGTATCGAAATTACATCCTGTATCAGTATCATAGTGCACCAGATACTGGAGGACACTTAGGTGTACCCCAAACTATTTATAAGATAGCTACGAAGTATTATTGGCCGACTTTATCAACAGACGTGACTAGATACGTACGTAATTGTATAGTATGCAATAAATTTACGATTGGTCCAAGAAGTCCACAGGCTCCTATGAAGCCCTATCCACCTGTCACTAAGCCATTCGAAAGGATCTACCTAGACGTTTGTCATTTTCCTACGAGTAAGAATCAAAAGGTCTGTGTTCTCGTTTTGATAGATCAGTTGACGCGTTGGGCAGAAGCTTGGCCCTTAAGGAATGAAAAGTCAGAAACGCTAATACGTACGCTTTTATACGAGTTTGTCTTACGCTATGGTGTACCTAAGGAAGTAGTAACAGATCAAGGACCTAATTTTCAATCCGAAGTGACTAATACATTCTTTAAGTTGCTAGGAACTACTAAGTTACGTACGACGGCATATCATCCACAATCTAACGGACTTGTAGAACGGGTTAACGGTACTATACGTGAAATTATTAAGAAGTATATAGATACGTCACAAAAGGACTGGGACATGAAACTCGCTTTTGCTATGCACGCTTATCGAACATCTTTTCATTCGACGATACAGGATACTCCGTATTTTCTACTTTTTGGTCGTGATTGCACTGTCCCTGAAGATTTACTTTTCGACAAACTTGATAAACCTGTGACTTCTTTGAATGCGTACAAAACGTCAGCGATGCGTCAATTAACGGAGAATTGGGAATTAACTGCTAGGATCATCAAGGATAAGAGTGAGCTAGTTAAGCAAAGGTACGATCAGAAAGTACGTATAAAGCATTTTGAAGTAGGACAGCTAGTTATGCGAAATATTTCACAAGTACCTGTACCACAAGGACATATGGCTAAATTAGCTCCAAAATATGACGGACCATTTCGCATTGTGGAACGGATTTCAGAGCAAAATGTTCGGTTAAGATGCCTACAGACAGGAAAGATTAGTAAACCAATTCATGTAAATCGACTAAAGAAGTTACCAGATGTCCATCCAGAATATACTGAAGATACAGTAGAACAATTTCAAGATCTGGAATTTGAAAAGCCTGAGGAAAAGGCTTCGCCCGGTGTAGTGGAAAAGCAAGGGGATAGTAACGGCGAATTAGAAGAACAAGTACAAGCTGATACAAATGAAATGGAACATCACGAAACAACTAATATTGATGTGACTAACACAGACGAACAAGACGAAACTGCTAGTGTAGAATATGTAGTAGTAGCAACACCATCTAGCACTAAAGCACCAGATGCACATGCACTTATGGCACCTGTAGGAACCTTGTTTTCATTCGATAAAGTCAGATTTTTAATTTGAACATCTTGTACGGCACTATTTCTGCACAACTGTAAGCAATGTTGTCGCCTTTCAACGGTTTTTCTCTTGAAAGTTCAAATTTCTTGACCCTTTCTCTTTTCGATGTTTCTTAAAAGTTTTCTTGGTATTTGGTGATTTAAATTTTTCTCCTCTTTTCACCTCAACTTTTTTTTCTGTTTTAGGAAATTTTTATGTCACTTGTTTTGTTTTCTATTTAGTCCTAATTTTGTATTGGTTTCTGGCCTTCTCTGATCAGTGGTCTCAAAGTCTCTGCTATGAAACGCCAGCATGACATGGTTTCGGACTCCGAGGAACAGGAAAATCCGGACCAACCCGAACGAAAAATGCGGCAAATCAACAGCGAGAAGCGCGACGTCGTAGACGGCACCAGCAATAGCAAACTTGCCACCGAACGATCAGCTCACGTTGAATGAATGGAAGGTAGCTTTTCAGGACAACCTAATCCAACAATCATCTCAGGTAGGCCCCGTTGATATGTCTGCGAGCGATCTTTTTGGATCGTCTGTGAGCCATGCAACCGTGGCCCTGCCATCTCAAAACGTCACTGCTGATATGACTGCGAGCGATCTTTCTGGATCGTCTGTGAGCCATACGACAACGGTCATTCCATCTTTAAAAGTGTGAAAACTTCTTCTGATGAAAACTAATTGTCAACGTTCAATGTGGCCGAAAACTTGAATTCCACCTTTCGCGAATTACCTTTTCTGGACAGAAGTGTAAAACGAAATCCCTCATTAGCTGAATACTATGCACAAAAGGGTTTAATTCCATCTTTAGTCTAGTCATTTTTCTCTTTTCCATCTTTTTGTCGGTTTTTAACATTCCTACCTACGTTGGTGAGTTGTCTTTCTGGACAATCTACGCAATAGGGTCATTGGTTTGGCTGAGTGCGAACTTTTTGGCTCGCTTTCTAGTTTAAACCGTGACTCATCCAACTCAAATTCTAATCATTAGTTTTGACATTTTCATGGACGAGTTTAACCAGTTGCGTGCAAAGAGGTATAAACGTCACGTTTAAGTTTGTAAAACGGAGTTGAAAACGGACTAGTAGTTAGCTTATTTACGGATTAGTTCAAGATTTAGCGACGAAAGTATTAAGTGACTTTTCGAGGCTCGATGTAATGAAACGGAGTAATGACTTTGAAAGCCTCACGATGACAGTAGTATAGACGCTAGACTTATTTCGGAATTTTTGACGATTCTTTAATTGTGACGGATTTAACGAGCGTAAAATGCGGAAAACAAGCGGAATCCTTATGCGCAGTATTAGTATTTGTTTTCGGTGATCACAATAATCGGTAGTAACTTTGTATGATAGCTAATTAACTAGTCGGTATATATACTAGTTTGTATAGTTATTAGTTTTGTTTGGTTTTCTTATGCTCATGTAGGCTTGTACAGAATTATTAGTTGAATTTGATAATTTGTAGTCAGTTTTTGTGTTTGAAGTTCGTTATGCATATTCGGAAAATCCAAAAAAGCAATATTCGGAAAAAACCCAAAAATATTTGCGTTATTAATTTGCTTTCGTGTTACTTATATTGTTTGTTTATTGATTATGGTTGTTTACGTACGGTTGTTTACTACGGTTACCTATATTGGTTTATTTGTGTTTTCAGCTAATGCTATTGATCGTGTATATATGTTTATTTGTATGTTGTTATTTTCGATGATAATCGTATTTTTACTACGCGATGCATTATGAATAATTATGAATTACTAATCAATTAGTATAAAATGACATTTATTCTATTTCTCTTTATCTTCTCAAAGACTTTCTCGTTTTAATGCACTTCTTCTTTAACTTTCGCTTCTCGATTCTATTTCGCTTTTCTATCTTTTGGATTGTACTGTCGGCTCTGTATAGCCAATATATTATAAATGTATGTGTGTTTAATCGACTACAACGACGGATATAACGACTCCCATTGAAACTCTAAATTCGATGTCTTCTGTAGATACAGCTCCGATCCTGAAGTGGAGTTCATACGGGTTTGAACTCATCCTACGGTGAAACCAGAAGACCATCACCTTAAATTTAACTATAAAACTACAACAACTACTACCGCGATCTACATTTATGGACCTTATAGACATTAATTTTGTTTGCTCGGTTATGCATAATTGTTTGTTTGTTTTTGTTAATTCCAATCATTTTGTCTTAATTTTTGCAGGTACTACGTCTTATAATTTTTGCCATTGTTTCAGTCATATTTGTGCTTTATGTCCATGCCATGTACAGTTCCTTTTGCCATATATATATACTTTACTGTATGATTCGTTCGTAAACTTTGATTCGTCTACTTATGTAACCCTTTCCCTATATATTTCCCCTATATATGTATGTGCTTTAATCTTGATAGCTATATATATGTATACGTATCTCTTTTCTTGCTTTCTTTGAAAGATCAGGTGATCTTTATTTTTTATGCGGCGGAGGAAGGTCCGTGCGCTGGATTTTTAAAACTTTAGGTTAAAAACGGTTTACAATAGATGAAATTTTCTTTGTTTGCAATAGTCTTTACCTCATTTTATATGCATTGATTATTTGTTTGTCGTGTACAGGATAATTTTTTGTTGTATAGCTTAGTTAGGATATTGAATGTTATGTTGTGGTTAGTTAGGTTAGTTTTTGACTTTTGAAAAGTAGTTTGATATATGATGTAAAAATTAACCTATCTACGTTTTGTATTTGTGAATCTTGTATTTGTTAGCTAGGATTTTGTGAACTTTGTATAGTTTAGATAGTTTTCTTGTAGTTTTGTATAATAGTGATTAGTTGTAAACTTTGTATTGTGTGTTTTCTAAAAATTGATATAATGCGTGTTTGATTTGTATGTATGTAAGTATGATTGTTGAAGGCCGATGAATGTATGAATAATTGTTGTGTTTCTACTCTTTACTGTTTTCTATTAATAGTGGCTTTTTGGGTATATTACCTTTTCTATGCGGGTCGTACTCTGTCTTTTCTATTTCTGATTACTTACTTTTCGCTATACTTAGTTTGGTTGCAACTACTTACTGCATTGTTTCGTTTATTTTATTCTCCCTGTGTTTCGCTATACTTCGCCTGTCTATGACTTCCACTTTGCTACCATTTTCTAACTTTAATTTCTCTTAACTTCTATTTGTGGTTCTTTGTTTTAACCATGGGTAAACGTGCCAGGATACGTGCCTCATAACTGGTCTCATGGGAATTGTGTGAGATCTATGTTTAACTTCGAAATTCTTTTTAACTTTCAACTATTGAATTACGGTAGCATTCTCTTCTCCATCTTTGTATTTTAGCAGGCGCTAAAATTTTTCTATCCAGGGGAGGATGTTGAGAATCAACTAAATTAAGTGTTGCAACTTACTTCAAAAACAAACACTAAATTGATGGTTGCTGTTTGTACAGTCTTTAGTCTGTTAGCTACTTTGATCAGTTAGATCTGATCCATCACTTCAGTGTTGTCAATTGTCGTCTGGAAAGTGGTTGCCCCTAGTCTGTATTCCTTTATATTCATCGTATGATTTATTTTTATGCCGGTAAAGCCTTGTAACCTACTCCTCGCGATCGTAGTTTGGTAAGGTCTTTAGTTGTTAGTTAGGTAGGTAGAATTTAGGTAAATTATTAGAATAGGCCCGGTCTAGGAACCTGTAGTCGCTCCGACTCTAGATTTCTACCCAGGTCCAGGCAGCTGAGGTAGGAATTTCACACTTCATCTTACATACTTTCTTCAAAATATAGAAGAAGTCGAATATGTATTTGCTATTTCATGATTTACCTGTCAAACGCAAGCTACATAACTAAAATGTACCTATGTGCAGTTCCCAATGCTCAATAATCTGCAACGTCTTAAATTGCGGACAGACAAACACTGCGTGGAGGCTGTCAATTCTCCTGTTTTAATAGTTTATCGACATAATTTACAATAATTTGGACACAAAAATCTTACAAACGCTAGCGGCATGCTAGAGATATATAGACTTCTGAATACAACAATGTCTCATAATGCACTAATCATACAAACTTTCATTTATATATTTCTGCCCCAGCAGAAATAAACATTCTATTTGTTAAAAAAATAGCTATCGGGAGGATGCATCAAGACAGTATATGGCACAGTGCTAAAACACTTGCAAAGGGGTAAAAGGGTTTAAAGGTTGTTTAAAAGGCGGTTTAAAATAGAGCCTGCGTCCGCTGGGCCGTCAGGTCGGTGTAACAGGGCCTGCTCCGGCTCCGGCCCTGCAGTCTGGAAAGGTCCCAGACCGGCCCCGTAATTTTGCTAGCAGCACAACACTGGCTATGGCTATAGCATAAGGTTCAGGGAGAAGGCTAGGTGTATAACGAACCTCACTATAGTTGGAAAATATTTATCTCCGCGGCATCCTAAGCCGCCGATTATTACTAAGTTGTCCATGTGTCGAGCAAGCCGTAGGTAAGGCGTATATTTGGTGACTGTTTTTCCACTTTGATTTCTGTTGTTATATGAAAATTCCCACGAATAAGTGGAGTTTGGATCAAACACCATATCAATGGTATCTCCAGTCTGCAATATTACATTGATAACATTGTCAAAAGAAAAATATGTCTAAATATCGAATATGTGAAAAAGACGTCTAATATGTGGAAACAGCTCATATATATATATCAGAAGATAAATTCGTCAGAGCGTATCCGGCTTAATTAAAACTAATTTACATCTAAACTGCCAGCATCGATGTGCACGTATAATGTGAAGGTGATGTCATAGCCATAAACGTTCAAAAATGTGCGTCGATGCCTTCGAATGCATTTCATCAGTTTAAAAGCCACTGTATCGGATTCACGGCATATGAGAGATGCGTACGTACATAGTTTAGAAGAGTAAGCAACAAACAAACAAGGCATCTCTTCTTTGCATGGCATAAATTTGCTCCAACCATGCTACGTGAATGATCCTCCTCTTGGTGGGAGGTGGCGGGCAAATACTGGTTTATAATATCGGAATCTGATAGGCTGTTGGCGGAACCCCAACGTGAAGATTTTCTTGGGACCGCGACCAAACAAGAATCTTTTTCCGCACCAGCCCAAAAGGAACCGTTTTTGAAAGTTAAGTGAAACTGCCGTTGTCACTTGGCCAAACTGGAAATGGTTTCAGCAATCTGCTTGGCTGTTGGCCATCCCTCGAAAATGGGAGGGGTTTATGTTCGGTGACCCCACCGAACGAAGGTACAATCGCATATTTTGGTCTAGGTAGCATTACGTATGCAAAGTACAGAAGCCCCCAAGTGCATTATTTTACTTTTAATTGTAATAATATTATGAACTCTTGCCGCAAAGGAATAACCTGACAAGGTAAGCGACTATTGCACCCTTTACTGTCGTTCCATAGAGCCGTTTAAAGGCAAATCGTGCATGTACTTTGGTACGCGCTACGCGCATCCCACTCGTCCCATAGAACGACTCGCAAAAGGTACAGATATGGGTTTATAGATTCACAAATGTCAGACCGCTTGACGTGTATTCTTGAAAGGTGTTAACAATTTACATTCTAACAAACTAATGTTTGCATATTTAGTTGATCATTCTAAAATCGTTCATCCTGTTATTACGTCAGTTATATGTTGCAGTGTTAGGTATAGTCACTAGTAAAATACACGTGTTGTTAAGTTTGATTTGAACACGTTTATAACTCAAAAGTTTACCGGCAGGCTTCTCGTCAACTGCTTAAGATTTCTAACGGATTGCGTCTGGAATCACCGTGTTGATGTAACAAAATTTTCTGTTGCAGTAATTTTTCCTAGACGCTTCAGTTTTGAAAACTAAACTGTTGATTCAGGTTCGCGAAAGAAAACAAGGTAAAAAGTTTTTCAAACAAATACATATTAATTCGACTGAATTACTTGCTAAATAAGACTTAATGAGACACTTCCTAAACTGTAGTGCTGCATCCAGCAAAAGGATACAAGTTATATGCAGTCTCAAGCCAGAAATTTACTGCGTAGCCGGACCAACTAAAATATTAGTTCAGCACCAAAGCTGACAATACGAATTTGGCACACAACTTTTGCTTGTTGCAGAAATCAAATGATTCATTACTTCTTGAGCTTCGCAAGTTGTAAAAATGAACTAAAGGTGGAGGGGTTTGAAGGGGTTTGAAGGGGTTTTAAGGGGTTTCGCTTAGGCCAATTATCGAACGCATGGTCTTTCAATTGGTATCTCACAGGTCAACTTGCAAAGTTAGAGGATTAATTTAAGACTGATTTGTTTCGGGAGTATCAGACTGCTTCACGTATAGTCATACAAGATTCTAACGATTTGCTTTCAAGCAAATCGCATATTTAGTCCCTCACGCTAAAATCGTTCAGCCTGTTATTAAGCCTGTTATGTGTTGTCAGTAGTTTGCGAATTTGATTTCATTGTTTGTTTGCTGAACACGATTTATGGGTATGTCAGCTTTTACTCCACAGCGAGTGCAGAGGGTTTCCGGAAAGTTGAGAAAAAACGACCCAAAACTTGCCACTAAATGTCTCGCAAATTGTAAAATTGAAAATCAAAATTGTCTGGAAATAGGGTCTTATCTCGTTTACCCCCCCCCCAGTACTCAGAAGTCGGAATAGTTGACTGATTAAGTTGAAATTTGGTATGGGTATCTTTTTCGACACGCCGATTTCAAAAATGAAAAAATTTAAAATTTTAAAAAAATCTTAAAATTTTAAAATTTTCTAAATTAAAGTTTTTTAAATTTTTGCACTAATTCGACTACGGTGATCATTTTTCATGCTTGGACCAACCTCTGAAAGTGAACCTATCAAGCTGAGTATTCGGCAAACGGCTGTGATTGATTGGAACAACTTCCTCAGAGAAGTGTGCGCTTGGAAGCTTCTCCAAAATCCGAATTGGTGGACCTGGTCTAACCGTCGAAATCGATGAAAGCCTCTTTTCACGACGGAAGAACCATGCTGGAAGAGTGTACCCGTAGCAGTGGGTATTTGGAGGCTATTGTCGAGAGACAAAAGAGAGCTTTCTTTATGCAGTTGAGGACCGCAGTGCTGCAACGCTGATACCTATCATTCAACAATCCATTGCTCCGGTCAGCACCATCATGTCTGATCAGTGGGCTGAATACAATAACATCGGCAATGATGGCAATTACCACCATCTTACTGCCAACCACACTTACAACTTTGTGGACCCCAACACAGGAGCTCACACCCAGAGTTTTGAGTCCACATGGCGCAACGCCGAAATGCGAAACAAGCGTCATTTTGGAACCCGCCGTGGAATGTTGGATTTGTACCTGTGTGAGTTCATGTGGAGACAGCGTCTAAATGGCCAAGATCCATTCGAAACCATCTTGCGGGACATTGCCGCCTTCTCACCTCCCAGATCATGATCTGCCACGTCATCATCAGCGTTCAACTGTCTATCCCAACTGCCCTTTTAAGGGCAACCAGTACAAATATAATTTGTGCAGCCTGTGCAGCTCGATAGGTTTTCACTTTCAGAGGTTGGTCCAAGCATGAAAAATGATCACCGTAATCAAATTAGTGCAAAAATTTAAAAAAAAATTTTAAAAATTTAAAATTTTTTCATTTTTGAAGTCAGAGTGTCGAAAATCATACCCATACCAAATTTCAAATTAATCGGTCAACTATTTCGACTTCTGAGTATTGGTGGGGGGGGGGGGCGTAAATGAGATAAGACCCTGGAAATATTTCAAAACTTTCTCGAAATATTTGAAACATGTCTCGAGACATGTATTTATTTTGTATGTTTGCGTGCAAAAATGTTCTAGACAAATTCATAAAATGTCTCAAAATATTTTCAAAGCGTCTTGAAAGTTGATAATCTTTCGAGACAAAAAGTCTCGAAAGTTCTAAAATATTTCGAAACAAATTTCAGCTTTCCAGAAACCCTCTGCACTCGCTGTGGAGTTAAAGCTGACATACCCATTATGTATTTTGACTATTATTTCGCGGAGGCCTCAGCCGCCGCGAATATGTCGTGCCACAAAAAATTTAACGTAATTGCAAATTTTGTCAACGAAACCGCAAATTTGCGTTTACGTTAACGAAAACACAAATTGTCCTCACCCTTAAGGCTGCCTGGACTGTCAACATCGTCAACTATTGCATATGCAAAAGCGTTTTAAGTTACTTGTGTATAATACAGGATATGTTGGATATGATTGGGCCAGGAACTCACATAACAATTTCATGCTCCGCCCTAGTGAAGCAATTTTACCCCTAGTTTTGTTGAAACTATTTCTACAGAAATGTTAAGGGCAACTGTATTACATAGATTAAATTACTTTAATTTTTAAATATGATTTACAGCTGGAAAATTAGACATTAAATTAAAGGTTAAGCATTAAACCTTAACGGGAAGATCTCCAATTAGCAAGTTTAGAAAGAATTGAAACATTTATTATATATTAATATCAAGCTGTTTAAAATTTCCTTGATATGATCCCTTTAATATTATATTTAAAATAATGTTCAAGGTTAATTCAATTCCAATTAGTTTGGAGGTTTCATTTTTGGCAATGACATTGAAGGAAAATTTCTACGTAAGACCGTAACTACCGATAAGTTTGTATTTTCGTAAAACAGTTTTTACAGCTAGATAGTAGGTACTTCAATCCTTTCTAAAGTTGCTAATTTGATATCATTCCGATAGCTTTTAATGCTTAACCTTTTATTTTAATGTCCAATTCTCCAGTTGCAATGCCTAATTCAAAAAATTAAAGTACTGTAATTTATGTAATGCAGTTTCCCTTCACATTTCTGCAGAAATAGTTTCAACAGAAGTCGGGATTAGATCGCTTCACTAGGGTGGAGCATAAAATTGTTATGTGAGTTCTTGGCCCAATCATGTCCAATATATCCTACATACACACATAACTTAATGTGTAAACGCTTCTGCATATGCATGTTTACACATAGCTTACGATGTTGACAGTCCAGGCAGGCAGCTTAAAGGGGGGGGGTCAATTTTTCGACTTTTTCCGATATCGCTCATTTTTACAAATTTCATAGTCCAAACTGTATATTTAACGAGTTTTTGAAATTAAAGTCGGAAGTCTTACGGTTGTTGAGTAATTTGACCTCAAAGTTGAGATTTTATGTGTTAAACATAGGAAATGTGAAAAGTTGTCACTTTTTCACGTGCGCCAGAAAAATCTCGCGAATGGCAAAATGGATCCGCCCAAACTTCATATCATAGTTTTGCCATGTTTCGAAACTATGATTTGTAGGAATCAGAATTTTGGTTTATGTCTTTGAAAATTTTTAATGAATTTTTGAAATATTAAAATTTGGCACCAAATTTAACAGAAATCAGCAGACACATGAAATCTCAACTTTGAGGTTAAATTATTCAGCAACTGTAAGACTTACGACTTTAATTTCAAAAACTTGTTAAATATACAGTTTGGACTATGAAATTTATAAAAATGAGCGACATCGGAAAAGGTCGAAAAAATGACGAAAAAATGGACCCCCTTAACGGAGAGGACCATTTGTGTTTTCGCTAACGTAAACGCAAATTTGCGTTTTCGTTGACGAAATTTGCAATTACGTTAACTTTGTGTTTTCGACACTACAAATACACTATATTCTGAAACTGATCTAGAAGCTCAAAATGTGTGCAGAAATCAGCTCTCCGTTATACGTGTAGTATATGTAAATCTTACGAAGACGAACTGGAGACAGAAGCACGCGAAGTCGCAATAAAGTAGCAAACAGATCTGACTAAGTGAAACCTGACAGATTGATGATTCAGTGACATCAATTTAAAATCTACTGTGCCACATATCGTGCGTTGTCAGCAAAACGCTCATTATATAGGGGTTAACCAAAACGCTCATTATGGGTTCGCTTTTTAGCGCTTTGGTAATATCAGTAGTAGGAATGGGCACGAGTAGTCGGGTACCCGGGCACCCGAAAATTTTCGGGTACCCGGGTCCTACTTCGGGTATCCGATATCCAGTTAGAACCGGAAAAAACCGGATAAAACCGGATTAATCTAGATAAAGCAGAGAAATTGTTAGGCTCAGAAAATTTTTAACCACCGAAGACTTTTCAGTTTATTATAATCTTTAATATTATAAAAAAGATACTACAACAGTAAAACGAAGTAATGGGAAGAGGAATTAGTCCTGGTATTTTTCAAACATTTCATATATTTGTATTTTTAGATTTCTTTTTTAAATTATTAAATTTACCTTGCTCTAAGAATTTTTCTTGTTTAAATTCCTGTTGGAGCAATATGAGGAAGTCGATGAATAATTGAAACTTAAAATTCACAAGATACAAACAAAACTGTTCGCAACAAATTAGTGACTTTTGCCACAGCTCTGCGTTGTTCTCTAAATTGTAAGTAAAAAACTAATTATATACCATTTGATGGTGTCAATAGTGACTGAAATAAGCTTGAATGTTTAGTGATTCTATTTAATGCCACATGGTCAATTCCAACGTTGAAAAACTTCCTTCACCAACGGCAAACGCTCATTGGGTTTCAATTTTTGTAAACTTTAGCTGTTTCTAAACTGAATTCAGAACTCAGAAAACGCTCCGAGATTGTTTGAACATTCATTTAACCAAATGTAGAGCTTGAGCATACGGGCTTTTGGATGATTTTTTGGTATGCGCACGCCTTTAGTGAATGATTGAAAGTTTATCCTGCTGCCTTTTGTGCTGTTCCAATTTCCAGAGACAAGCAGTTGAAGTTTTAACTAAATTTTGTCATGGGGATTTGCTCTTATAATCCAAATGCTTTCTAAACGTTGTTAACATTTAAAGGTTAGAGGAAGCGGACAGGGCATCAGTGGTACGAAACTCAAAAAATTGCTGATTTGAGATCGCTTATAAAATGAAAACTAATGTTGTCTGTATCAGCATCAGCTTCTGATACCGTCCAATTAATTGAAAATCCCTATGTAGAATCCATTTTAAGTCTTTAAAACTCCTTTGAAATAACTTACGAATGAAAATCTATCCAATCTTAGCTCAATGTGAATAAAGACCCCTGAAAAAAGCTAAATTTCGAAATGACCAAACCCGAAAAATGGGTTAAAAGTTTCTCGGGCACCCGAAAGTGCTCGGGTACCCGGGTAGTGTCGCAATTACCCGAAATAGGGCTTCGGGTAGTACCGGGTACCCGGGTCCAAATGTTTGGACCCGTGCCCATGCCTAATAAGTAGCCTTCTGCTGTCGGAAGTTTGATTTTTTATCAAAATTAATAAAATTTACTGCAAGCAGAAACAATTTTGCTATCTTGTCTACCAAGAATTGTAAAGATGGAAAAAAGATAGCCGCGTCTATTTTTCAGCAGAAAATTATATATACTAAAAGTCCACAAAAAGTACGACTCGACCGCTCGACAACAGTACATGTTTTGTTTCTTTCCCATTATTCCCCCACAGCTCTGAAGAAGTACACAAGAAGCACAATTTGCCCATTACAGTTTGAAACGGTCGAGGTTTGCTCCCATCAGACTGTGTGGGCTGGCGCGAAAGCGTCTTCTAAAATGTCACTACAGTTTGGGAACGAATTCCAACTTAAGCTTGGTTCGATTGTGCCCGGGTGGCTCAATCGGTAGAGCGTTGGCCTAGACAACCAAAGGTTGTGCGTTCGATCCCCACCTTGGGCCCTAATTTTTCGGGTTGGAGGTGCTGTAGTGACAATCATAGTTTCGTTTGTTCTTTCATTTGACTGATTGAGTTGAAATTTGGTGGCGGTAGATTTCGGACTTCAAAAATGCAAAAATTTTAAAATTTAAATTTTTTTAATTTTCAAAATTTTAGTTTTGTAAGGAGGACCAAGGGAAACCGAAAAATTTTTTGAAAGTATTTTGCTGAAACCTTGCTGGCAGGAGTTTTCTTGGGTACTGATTACGAACCTGAAATCGGTTTTTCGATTCTGCTTTTCGTTAGCTAAGGATACGCTTACATGTAACGCTTAAACCTTTAGCTTATATTAAGCTAACGAAAAAACTGATTTCAGATTCGTGATCACCGCCGCAGAAAACCACTGTAAGCAAGTTTGCAGCAAGTTTTTTGCAAAAAATTTTTCGGTTCCCCTTAGTCCCCCTTACCACACTAAAATTTTAAAATTTTTGCATTTTTGAAATCAACAGGTCCGAAAACCTACCTCCACTAAATTTCAACTCAATCAGTCAAATTGCGCTTCTTCGGCACTTCTTCAGAGCTGTGGGGGGGGGGGGATAATGGGAAAGACACCATGTTTTTTACTTTTGAAGTTTGGCTCCTATTTTTATCTGAGTTAGGTTGAACTTTTTTATTGAAGGTTCTTTTGACTATCCGAAAAAACGTTTTTGCGTATTGCAGTCCTCGTTTTTAAATAGTGTTGGAAATGGCCAACGGCCGACCAATGGCTACCCAACTTGCGGCCAACGCGGCAGTTTCGACCGACGAATTTTCTTGGGCCGCCAATGTTTGAAAACTGCATGCTGCCAATAACGATACCAACCGCTAATTTGTTACCTACATACAAACCCCTTAGAGTGTAAGAAACTAGCAATGAGAGATGATTAAGGGAAAGGCCTGCATATGGTCAATATTTACATTTACAACTCGAAACCAAATACTCAACGGTATATCGCCAACTTAGTTTTAAGTAACTAAGAGGTCACTTTGATCGATCCCAAAGTAGAAAGCCTAGGAATATTCAGGTAATATTGTTGTGCACAAGCGAGTCAAGGCTAGCCATCCAGTAGTTCAGTATGCTGGATTGCTTAGGGTTAGAATTAGCATTAGGATGCTGGAGTATCCTAATGCTGCTTTGTTGAAACGCCTTTTTCTTATCCTTACTCATAAGTAGTAAATTTAGGAGCTTTTAGCGCTATGAGCCCTTTGTGAAACGCCCCACAGAATGCTTGCTTTGGTAATCCACTGACTAAGTTATGACTGACACAACAATATACATCATTTCACTCTCACCTGGTAGAATATTTCACTGCAGTACTTCCCGAGCAGCAGCACGATCCAGCCTGGCGTTGTGAAATTATAGGATACTCCAACGAAATAGTACTCAAAGTCAACTGAACTGTGCATCAGATAAAGATGACAGGTTTCCTTCTGTTCGACTGACTTAGTCCAACTCGATGCATGCAGGATAAAAGTTAGCGTGATGTGTTTAATCATATCAGGACAAACCCTGTGGTGGCACGAAACTTCAGATATGCATTGGTTTTTTCATAAATAACTTCCTATTACCATCTAATATTCAAGAGTCTATGGGATGTTTTAGGATGCAATAAAACATTTAAAGTTATATCTTATGTATTTTGATAAATGTCGAAATGTCGAAAAGAGATAGGAAATGGTAGTTGAAGTTAAAACTTAATCTAAATAAGACCAATTTAAACTTACTGTTGATTTGAGTACAGCTGTCTTCTACACTTTAGAAAGAGCTAATCGTTGCTGTTGAGGGCTAATCCGGACCTAATTAATCTAAAACTAAGTTTAGTACTTTTGTTTAAAAAAGTGAAGCTGATTTTGTCCACATTTCTGTCCTCTGCTGTCCAGGTGTGTCCATTTCATCTGGAGTACCCGCATTCACCTTCCAATCGGAAGCTACATACCAGTGATGGAGCGGGGTCACTTAGGCTTGACCCGGTGACCCGGTGATCCGGTTTTCCAGAAAATTCCAAAAGTTGCAAAAAATTTTCGATTCTGCCCAAGTACGCTAAATTTTTGGCGTCCATGTTCCATAACCACTTTGAAAAGAATAACTATGACGTACATATGTTTGCTCTAGGTTTTCTTGAAATGCGTTTAATAGCATAGCAGTAGCAATTTCTAAATTTGTGTAGACATTAGTTGCAAAACCAATAATTTATCCGTTTAATATTAGCGGATAAATACCAATAATTAGCGAAATTTTGCAGGGTCTAATATGAGTACTTGCCTAAAAACACGGAGCACTTTAAAAATTTGGTTTTCATTACGTAGTGAGTTAAATTAAATTAAATTGTTCATTTACCTTCAACGTTAACCTTGGTTGCGAAAATAAACTGCAAACAATCATAGAACTTATCAAGCTACAACTAAAAAGCTAAACAATAACTTGCCAGAGACTGTCAGATTCAAATAAACTCAAGCTGCGAAAGTGCTCAAGTCTAAAATGTAGAAAAAAAGCAAATTGATATTGTAGGCACATCGAACAATAATTTAATCTAAAATTTTAGTTCGGTAAGCCAAAAATTTCTAAAATTTGAGGTAAATTCAGAAATCCGGGTCAGCTCTTGATACCACTCTACATATCATCTGCCGAAGTGACGAGTGGACTGAACCATGCCATGTTCAATGGCTCCTAAAGCTATCATTCCCATTGATCTAGGATCATTTCTCTCGCACGGAAGGTGTTGGCGACGATGCCGAACAATAAGGCTGGGTAGCCTGAGTTCTGAAGGGAGTGTGATCTGCCTTCAGTGAAGCTTTTTGGCCAATCCATTTATATCACTCTCTACTACTGGTGTTGGAATGACGTGTGACTACATCTGGGTGCTGAGGATCAGTTTATGGCTTTGACCGTGAGCCAGGAATATGAAGATGAAGAATTAAGAGAAGAATCCGTAGAAAAGGATGATTAAACTGATTTCAATTGTTTCGGACTATTGGAGGTAGAAACTGCAGCAGGGTTTTTGTGCTAGTCATTGTAATTTTCTCCAATTTTCTCCAATACAGCCACCTCACCTCAGTCGGTATTCCGGTGTGAAGTTTAGCACCGGTAGGGACGAAATGAATTATTCATGCTAAGCCTAAGCAAGTTTAGACATTAATTCTGACAAACGGTCAATGTTTCTCTTCACTATTGACTAAATTCGTAGGCCACTTGGCTATTTTCGCTGTCAACAATATTGGGGTTAAATATCAGTTAGTTGCGGGTGGTATTTGAATTGGGTGGGTTGCCTTGTGAATTCGGGGTAGTCTATTTTGGAATTGAGAAATTAATTATTGCTGCTTGGTGTAAGTTGGGTGAGTTGTGGCAAACTTGGAACGTTCGATTTTGTATTTTGATTAACTTGTCAGTTGTCTGAGTTTGCGTAGAAATCCCAATAAATTGTTGTAACCGATTCTCGGCACGTTGGTTCGGTTCGTCTTTTCTCTCCGATATCGCACACTACCGGTAGTTACCTGTACTCTTGGGACTTTAACTTAATCGTAAAGAAGACAACCGCATTTTACCAATTCTCGTAGAGTCATGCTTCACACCGGGTAGAAGTACGTAATACCAGCTCACTGCGGATACAATTATGGAGTGGTATGCTGAATTATTTTCGTAGCAATTAATTACACCAAGAGTACATAATAGATAAGAGTATGACAACAGGCTGGCTCTCTGTTATCAGAGCAAAAACTATGCTATGCGCGCTATCGGCTAACCCCCCCCCACAAATTGACCCCCTCTCACACCGCCCCTATATGGGTACAGGGTCCAAACGGGGGTCGCTCACTGCTGCTCACGTTATAATTAACCGAGGCCTAATTTGGAAACAGGGTGCAAGCGTGTATGCTTAACA
>JASAND010020153.1:0-12334 GCA_030248195.1 Trissonchulus latispiculum
TTGCCCCGCTACACTATGACTACAATAGTCCACGTTTGGTGGTTTATCTAAAGACCTTTATAATAGGTTAACCTGTTTTGTTAGACAACAATTGTAGAAATTGTGGAATGCAATCAGTTATCCAAATCAGTTATTTCTTGTTTAATACTAAATGGATGAGTTTCTCATATTTAGTATACTTAATTGTCAAGAGGATTGACCAGATAAACTTGGTATGGTTTGAAGCTGGAATGCGAGGATGTTTTGCCTTTCCCTTTTCTCATTTGCTCATGAATCTGCTTATATCTTCAAATAAAAGATTAATCTGTTGTTGAGAACTCGAGTCCTGCTTTGCTTATTTTCGGTCGAACTCGGTTATATCCAGATAGGAGATTTATTTGTTATTGAGAACTTGAGTCCTGTTTCGTTCATTTATAATAGAAATAGGTTATATCCAGATAGGAGATTTATTTGTCAGTTGAGGACTTGAATCTTGTTTTGCCATTTTTAGTCGAACTTGGTTATATCCAGTTAGGAGATTTATTTGTTATTGAGAACTTGAGTCTTGTTTCTCTCATTTATAATAGAAATAGGTTATATCCAGATAGGAGATTTATTTGTCAGTTGAGCACTTGAATCTTGTTTTGCCATTTTTAGTCGAACTCGGTTATATTCAGATAGGAGATTTATTTGTTATTGAGAACTTGAGTCTTGTTTCGCTCATTTATAATAGAAATAGGTTATATCCAGATAGGAGATTTATTTGTCAGTTGAGGACTTGAATCTTGTTTTGCCATTTTTAGTCGAACTTCGTTATATCCAGATAAGAAATTTATTTGTGGTTGAGAATTTGAGTCCTGGTTTGCTCATTTTCAGTCGAACTAGGTTATATCCACTTAGGAAATTTAGTTGTTATTGAGGACTTGAGCTTTGACTTGCTCATGTTCAGTAGTATCCAGTTATATGTCGACCAGAGTTTATTTAGTTACTGATAACTCAATTCTTGTTCTGCTCATTTTCAGCCGAATTCAGTTATATCCTGATCTGAAGAATATTTAAGTAACGTCCTCTCAATCTTGAGCTCCTTTCACTGCTTAACCCCAAGGAACAGTCTTATTGGTGGTGATTATATGTAGCTTAGGGAAACTGTACTATAGAAAGTGGCAAACGTATGCTTCTCCAAAATACAACAAAACTACTGATTTTTTTGTTCATAGATCTTTTCTTCTCTTCTTTCTTGCTTTTACCACGTCCCCTCCAGAGTTTTAGACTCTCTAGCTGGGACAGCTTCAGTCAGACCGTGTGAAGGAGTTCACATCGACGCCTGGGGTGAATTGGAGCGACTTTTAGCGTTCCCGCACCGGGTACTTTCTCGGTGCAGGAGCGTTAATGTTTAGAGTCTGATCAGAGAACTGGTCAGGACAGGCGTCAATGTTTGGCTCCGGGTCACCAACGTCAGAATGCTCAACGTCAACGTCGTCGCCATGTTGGGGGATACGGGCCAGAATCAATCGTGGGCACCACTGCGTCATCGTTGCGGGGTATTGGGTCATCATTTTGTAGCCACATATTCTCACCCTCATCCCCATCACCGATGAAAGTAGCAATCGGCTCCACGTTAAGGACCCTCTTTTTCGCCGCTGGACGGATATCAGCTATATAGGGGCATTCCATCCATCTCCATCCTACGCTCCGATAATAGGCCCGTGACCGCTCCTTCCAGCCACGGAGTTGTACATCGACTGTTCGGTTTCACATAAACAGGGTCTCCAACCTGCAATTCCAACATGTTCTCGGATGGAGAGACGCTCATAACCGGATCACCCGGCAGTCGTGACCAATACTTCCGGATTTGCTCTGCCGAAGCAACTCCTGTATAGTTTGGACTATGGTTGCACCAGAACACCACTAATGGTACTGGTTCACCAGTTCTTGCAGCCATACGCTTTACGACTCTATGGTTTCTCTCGATGATACCGTTTCCCGAGGGTCGACACGCCCCACAAACTATCTGTGTAATTCCCAATTTGTGGGTAAATCGTTCCGCAGTACCGCTCCTGAACACCGTACCATTGTCTGACAGCAGATGATCTGGAATGCCATGCTCCAAAAATATAGCTTCCAGTTGACGTGCCTCCGATTCTGCGTCCTCCCTCAGTAGTTTGCGCCGAATAGCAAAACCGCTACAAACGTCGATGACCGAAAGATAAACTGAAGGGCGGAACTGAGTTGCATCGACGGCCAGCCTTACCCAGGGTTCGTGGGCACTTAAACTACTGGGGGACCACTTTATTGGGGCAGGATCAATTTATTGACATCTTCCACTATTTCTAACAACTTCTTCAACTAATTCTTTAGCCACATGAGGTGCTGTCTGCTTTTAGCAACGAACCAGAAGCGATCGACGCCTCAGTGATGTTGTTCATGACTTTCTTTCAGCCGCGCTTTGTCGAAGTTCACCATGTTCACCATTCACCAAATTTTTTGTCAAGGTCACCATTTTCCGACATCTACCACATGACACGGTCGCCACATGTGAAGTTTGACTCTACGAATGTTAGTAATACTGCATGAATTATTTAATAAAACGAGTTAACTGCTCAGAAGTTAGGACGAGACTAAGATCACAGGTAACTACGTGGTGTGTTATGTCGGAAAATGTTGACCCTTGAAGCAAATATTTCAAAATTACTCAATTTACTTTACAAATTCACAAAAGTAGCAACAAAATCTAAAGGATACCTTTAGAGAAATATAATAGCGAACAAAATTCAACAAGCACTATAATATTCTCGCGCTTAAGGGAACACCCACTTAAGAGAACATGTTCTCTTAAGTGGACGTGTTCTCTTAAGGGGGGGGGGTCACTGGTCAAAAATCGACAGTCACGGATTTCGCTCATTTTCACACATAATATGCCCCCATATGTTCTCAAAAATAACTTAGAATATTACCGTTCGAAATCAAACTGTGACAGAGTTATTCAGGTTCAAAGCCGGAAAACTTGAAAATTCCGGTGATGAGCCCTGCAAGGTTAGGTGGAGACCAAACACGACCGAAAACAGGGTTAACCGATACACCAAATTAAAGCCTTTACTGACGTAATATTTAAGTGCAGACGTGGCTCAAGGCCAGCTATCCAGGCGTTCATAATGCATGCTTGAGTGCTGCACTGACCTAAGCTTGCAGGACTGTCCAGTATAACTTTGACTCGTTTTATCTTGCACAGACAACATTTTAGACCCATGGTTGTATGAGAAAAGTTGCTCCTCGTTCCATTAGCCATCGATTGATACCATACCTGAACGGGAGGTCAAATTTCACTGACCCTTGTGGAAGCAAATTTGGGTACCCCTTGTGAGAGCGATTTTTCCTAGGGGTACTTTTTAAAGCGATTTTTAAGCGATTTTTGCCATTTTTTAACAAAAAACAGCGATTTTTAGCCAAAACGCGTTTTTTGGATATTTTTAGCTAAAAATAGTAATTTTAAGTGAAAAATTCCGGCGAAGCCGGAAAATTTTTGGAAATTTTAGTCGTAAAACCTAATTATTGGGCAATTTTCTGACCCCTTGTGGCCAATTTTCTTACCCCTTGTGGGAGCAATTTTGCGACCCCTTGTGGGCGACTTCGCCGAGGGGGGGGAAATTTCCCCCCCCCCTTTCCCCCCCTTGTCCACCTGTGATTGATACCCATTTTGTCTATATTTGGAAAAATTTTAAAATTGACATTTTTCACCTATAAAGATCAAAGGTGCCGCCACAGCAGCATGTTCAATATTGACGAATTGTTGTTGACCACATTATGTGACAGACATAGACATATTAATTAATTTGCCAAGTTTGGTGAGTTTTACCACATAATGAGTGAGAAATTATCAAAAGAATGTGAAAATTATGAAAAATTGCCATTTTTAGCAAAATTTGCTGTTTTTGTGGCAAGTTTTTTGAGCTTACAGTTGATGATAGAAACATGCGAGTACTTTCATAAGACGTGGTTTTATGCGTAGAGTGCAGCTATCTATTGGCCGTTTCTGTAGCTTTTGCCAATCGTTCAGGACAAGCAAAAGAGTACCGTAGGTCCTGTTTTTCATGGTCCAAAAATGGCCAATTTTCCAAAATTCTGACTTTAAAAATTTGCCAAAAATCCAATACTGAACAGAATCGCTTCAGAGGAAATAGCTGCACTCTGCAATATGTCCTTAATGGTTTTAAAAAGGTTTCAGAGTTCTGACTCTTATTTTTCTGCCACAAACTTTTTAACCTAACTTTTTCATTTTCCTATGTTTAACACATGTCGAGGTCACCTTTGAGGGCCTGTACAGAACGACAGAAGCAATATTTCGCAAAAGGCTCTTGTCTTGTTTCGCGGACCCATGGGGACTACAAAATATGTGAAAATGAGCAAAATCAGAGATGGTCGAAAAATCGGCAAAAAAGTGAACCCCCCCTCACCCCCCCCCCCCCCTTAAAATGGCTGCCTTTTTATGCGCCACACGGCCCGACGTCCCCTATAGGATAAAAGTGTAAATTTACGTCCCCTTATACATAGATGGAATCGTAATAAAATAGAAGTAAAGGGGAATAATTGTAAGATAGGTAAATATGATATGAGTAGAAAGGAAGAAAAGAGATAAGATGTGAAAGAGATAGAACAATTTTATTAATGATCGAAGCAACAAGGTTATTTAGTTACAAAGACTGTATAGAGTAAATTTAGTTTGGTGGCTAACTTTGACTTGAACATTAGCTTTTCTATCGAAGTCTTGATAATTGAGCCTAAAACTATTTCCTAAGGTATATGCCATGTTTCCAGATATTTGAGCTTAAAACTATTCCTATGGTATATGCTTTCCTAGTAGAACTCAAACAAAATTTGCTTTATTGACAAAAAAGGAAAGAACAAACAAAGTGTTTATAATATGAATTTTAAGATAATTTCGTCAAATCTGGATCAGCTTCAATGCTTTCTTTGGATTGTCTTCCCTCTAAAACAAAAACATACATAGTAGAGAACAGCCTACAATTTGTGAATGCAGGGGGCGACTGGTCGGGGCGAGTATCGTTTGTACGAAATATTCAACATGACGCGTCCCCATTTCTAGTGAGGACAGAGTGAGACACATGAATGTCTGAATGACAGAATCAGGGAAGAGAGATATACCTAGTAAAGAGTGGTACTGCTACTTTTCTACTTGTGCGGGAGAGTGAGACACATGAATGTCAGATAGCAGTGCAAGGGGGGACTGGTTGAGAGTGAGACACATGAATGTCTGATCGCTGCGTTGAAGGAGAGAACAGGTTTAGAGAGACATACCTAGTAAAGAGTGTTACAGCTACATTTCTACTTGTGCGGTAGAGTGAGACACATGAATGTCTGAACGCTGTGCAAGGGGGAACTGGTTGAGAGTGAGACACATGAATGTGTGATCGCTGCGTTGAAGGAGAGAACTGGTTTAGAGAGACATACCTAGTAAAGAGTGCTACAGCTACTTTTTGCACTTGTGCGGCAGAGTGAGACACATGAATGTCTGAGCGCTGTGAGCAAACAAACAATGTATATTAATAATAATTTGATAATTGCGCGAAAGAAAACAAGGACAGTGCACCGTATGTTTTTTTAAAAAGTGATGTGTTGCTGCTAAAAGCAAAAGAGATTATGACAATATGTAAAGGAAGGATAAAAGCCATTATATGATTTACTAGTGTTTTTTGCGGGTACCGTAGCTTTAGGGGGGTTGGTCAACGAAGTTTGCCCTCCCTTGCCAATAGTTAGCATACGCCGTCATGTGTCAAACCACTCACCCCCTAGCGCAACTATGGTTCGTGGAGTACTCTGCTTTAGGGGGTTGGTGAATGCCCTCCCTTGCCAATAGTTAGCATAAGCCGACATGTGCGCATGTGCGTGAGGGGATGTTTAGCAGTTTCTTAATCTCTGAATGCTAATCTACCATATACGTACAGTATGTTGTTTTGTTTATAAGTGTTAGAGGCTACTTTTATATTTATGCGGGACAGTGAGACACATGAATGTCTGAATGCTGCGTTGGTTTAGAGAGACATACCTAATAAAGAGTGCTACAGGTACTTTTATACTTTTGCGGCAGAGTGAGACACATGAATGTCAGATCGCAGTGCAAGGGGGGAAATGGGTGAGAGTGAGACACATGAATGTCTGAATGCTGCGTGCAAGGGAGAACAGGTTTAGATAGACATACCTAGTAAAGAGTGCTACAGCTACATTTATACTTGTGCGGGACAGTGAGACACATGAATGTCTGAATGCTGCAAACAAGGGAGAACTGGTTTAGATAGATATACCTAGTAAAGAGTGCTACAGCTACATTGTGCGGGACAGTGAGACACATGAATGTCTGAGTGTGCAAGAACTGGTTTAAGATGAAGTGCAGAGTGAGACACATGAATGTATGATCGCTGCGTGGAGAGTGAGACACATGAATGTCTTATAGCTGGCGTAGACAGTGCGTGTTGTTTTGTTACAAGCGCTGTTAGTGTAGGAGAAAATGAGAAAATGGAATGCGTAGTTGCTGAGATAAGCTTATGTTAGGTGAGGAAGGGGGGCAAGCTGAAAGGTTTTTAAAAGAATACGAAGTAGTGATCCGCTTGATCTTGACGTCTTGGAGCCAAAAAGCCATCCTTAAACGATTACCGATTCGTAAATCTGATGTTTAGGCTGTGCTTGTACATGTCTTTTACACCACTTTTATTTACTAACTGGCTGCTATCACTGTACATACCTACTGCTGAAACAGGTATGGCGTGCCCGGGATGAAGTAGCTGGCCGGAATGATTCCGGCCGGGGCCGTTGAGCCACCCGGGCCGGCCGTCAGACCGCGCATAGCGGTCACAGTGGCCGGACTGGGAAACGGAGGCACTCCAGCATGAGCAGGACCACCGCCGGCCGCAGCAGCCGCAGGCGCAGAGGCCAAAACGGGTGAGGTAGGAAGACTACCAAATGTCTTCGGTGGCTAGGGCTGTTTGTTGTTGTCCCTGAAAAAGAAAAAGAATATGACAAAATTAGTACATCCACACAGAGACACATGAATGTGCCAAAAGCTAAGTAACAAGGGCGCAGAGATACCTTATAGTAGGCTCTACAGTTACAGTTCTACAGGCGGGTAAGTGTCAAAGCAAAGCAACGCACTGTGAGACACATGAATGTGTCAAAAGCGAAGAAACAAAGGCGTAGAGATACCTTATAGTAGGCTTTACAGCTACAGTTCTACACGTGGGACTGTGTGGCACATGAATGTCTCTAAGCAAAGCAAAATTGCTGTGAGACACATGAATGTCAAAAGTGAAGTAAAGGGCGCAGGCGACACTGTGTGACACAAATGCGTCTATGGGAAACAACATTGCAGACTTTGATGTCTCTTATGAAACCTTCCTCAGAAATGTTGCACGTGTTAATTATCAGGCAACAAAAAGAACACCGGGCGCTTGTTTTGTAAAATCGAAATAGCCCACATATTTCTCAAAAGGCTTAGCCTTGCCGATGGCACGAACGAGATGCCTGGCTGGGCGCAGCGTTTTGGTGGTTCCAAACATTGGGAGAAGTTAACGCTGGGTGCCTGACTTGTCCTCGGGTATGCCACCTCACTATGGCCATTTTGAGCATGCAAGTTCTATGACAAGCTGCTCAGCTCACGTAGGGCTTTCATTTGATATCAAAAATGAACACTTTAAGCAGCGTTTTGGTATTTCCAAATACATGCAGAACTAAACGCAGCCTGAGAAGCTAAAAATTTAATTATATTTATACCTCTATTCCTTTACAGGAGGAAAAACCCTTTGCCGGGACTTTTTCCAACGCCCAACCCTACTGCACAATATGCCATGCGTATAACTTACATTAACGGTTCCAGAGTTCGTGGCGGCGCACTCTCAGAATAGAGGAAATCGTTCACTGGGATCCACTTCCATAAAGGGTACTAATCTATAACCAAACAAAACCCAGTTTGCCAGCCAATACTTGAAAGATAAGCCGAGAAAAATGTTCTGTTTTAGTGCTGCAAGCAGGGACAAGGTTTTCTAATCAAGAAAGAAAAACCCCAAGTATACAAAAATTCTCAAAATGAAATTTCAAAACTATTGCAAGGCATGTAACAACTTTGACCTCCTAACTCAAAGTGCCATATAGATATCAAAGAATAAATACAAAACGCTCAAACTAACCCTGTATGCGTAGATACCTTCGCAGCAGGCTAGCCGCCAGGGGGGCCAGAGCCGTGGTTTTGTCCGAGCCCATGTCGACCAATTTCGCCGCCAGCAGAATCCACAACAGTATCCGGATCATCAGCAACTGAATCTGATCTTCCTGAAAAAATATGAAACAAAGACATAATGAAAAACGCCTGGCTGCAGTCACTAAGGCAAAGCCTTAGTCCGAAACAGGAGAGAGCCAATGGGTGGTCATCCTCTTATGCACTAAATGTCGAAAACAGAATATGAAAATCCAATTTTTTTGTACAAAATCAGTAATGGCCGGCAAAATGCTATTTTGGCTATTTTTCACCAAAAAATGAACGAAAATTATTGCAACTGGCACTAATAGTGCAGGATCTGATGGAAAATGCAGTGCTCTATTCAGTTATGCGTGGCAGAGCGACACGCCATGCAGCAGGAAAAACCCGGGGGGGGGCCCTCAATACCGATAAAAAGTTCGAGAACAGATTTTCAAAGCAGGGCGTCAGAGGAAAAGCAACGATATAGCCAATTGTGGCGATCGCTGGTGTAACTATTTGCAGCATTCAATTGCATTAAATCTCGTAAACAGGATATGAAAATCCAATATTTTGTACAAAATCGGCAATGGCCGGCAAATTGCTGTTTTGGCTATTTTTCACCAAGAAAAAAGAAAGAAAACTATTGCAACTAGCACCAATGGTGCAGGATCTGATGGGAAATGCAGTGCTCTATTCCGTTATATATGTGCGGCAGAGCGACACGGCATGCAGCAGGAAAAACCGGGGGGGCGCCCCCCTCCAACACATAGCCAAGTGTGGCTCACGCTGGTACAACTATTTGCAGCATTCAATTGCATTAAATATCAAAAACGAATTTAAAAATCGGCTATGGACGGCAAAACGCTAATTTGGCAATTTTTCGCCGAAAAATTGGCGAAAATTGCTGAAACAGACACCGACAGTGCAGGTTTTGATGGAAAAAGCAGTGTTCTTGTCAGCTATGTGAGGCCAAGCAACAGCGCCATGCAGCATCAAAAAACCTGGGGGACGCCCCCCCCCCCACTTACAACACTAATAAAAAGTTGGAGAAAACATTTTCAAAGCAGGGGCACAACACCGATAAAAAGTGAGTTGTGACCACATACAGACATATAAACAACAAGTAGTACAGAAAAACTAGTTGCAGGGGCCGCTAGAAGAGATATGCCCCCTTTTCTAAGCCGCCGCACCTCAAGATCCCACACAATGCGTGTTTTGAAGTTGAGGTGTTTTGTGAGTGTTTTGAGGCGGGGGACTCCAGGAACTATCGCCGCTCCAGTTTAGTTGGCACAAGTGTGGGCACAGGTATAAATGAGACTTGGGGCGTGGAGGTACCCCGCACGTGTGTGTGTGTGCATGTGTGTGTGCATGTGTGTGCATGTGTGTGTGTATGTGTATGCGTGTATGTGTGTGTATGTGTGTGTGTATGTGTGTGTATGTGTGTGTATGTGTGTGTATGTGTATGCGTGTATGTGTGTATGTGTGTATGTGTGTATGTGTGTATGTATGTGTGTATGTGTGTGTATGTGTGTGTATGTGTGTGTGTATGTGTGTGTGTATGTGTGTGTATGTGTGTGTATGTGTATGTGTGTGTATGTGTGTGTGTGTGTGTGTGTGTATGTGTGTGTATGTGTGTGTATGTGTGTGTGTATGTGTGTGTGTGTGTGTATGTGACCCCAAAACGAATCAGAACCCTAAAGATCCCACACGATGCGTAGATGTATAAACAGTGTTTTGAGGCGGGGGACTCCAGGAACTATCGCCGCTCCAGTTTAGTTGGCACAAGTGTGGGCACAGGTATAATTGAGACTTGGGGCGTGAGGGAACCCCGCACGTGTGTGTGTGCATGTGTGTGTGCATGTGTGTGTATGTGTGTATGTGTGTGTATGTGTGTGTATGTGTGTGTGTTGTGTGTATGGTTGTGTGCGTATGGTTGTATGCGTACGTGCGATGTGAACCGTGCGCGCCCCTGAAACTGAAATTAGTTTAGTTCTTCGACTGAAAATGAGACTAGTTTGAGTAAAGAAGTGAAGGTCGTGCTGAAAGCAGTTGTGGGCTTTCTTCGAAACATGAAGATTTGATGTTTGCACCATTACCAAATTTCAGCGTATACGCACAAAGTTTTAGGAGATGTTTCCTGAAAAAATCCGCTTGCCGATGTGTACGCGAAGCAAGTATTAACAGATTTGATGTATGCAGTAATAATCAAATTTAGCTGTCTTGGGAAGAATTTGTAGACTTGTATACTTCCCCTCTATGACTGCACAGAAAATTTCGCGCAAATTCAAAGACATAAGAAATTGTGTGCATTAAGTGCAGATTGTACATAGATGGTTTTAGTCTGTGCATTGGTTGTCCCTAGACGGTACACATGTATAAACATGTGTGTATGTATTGTGTGTATATACTTTCGCCTGTATAATATGCAAATACGCGCATACACACATTAAACAATATTACAGGGCAGTCTTAAAGAGAGTGATGTACTTTTGGATAACTGTATGGCTGAAGTGACATATGAAACCTGATAGTATGATGCTGCAGGAAAAAGGCCAGTTAGTCTTAAATGATTCAGAGGCAGCGAAAGGAAAATACATTTTCTGAAATTACTGCAAAGTGATCACCGCATTTGATTCTACCGGGTGTACGTAACAAATGTCAAAACTTCAAAATTTTTTATTTTTTAAATATTCTAAACTTTTGTAAATTTTTCACACTTTTTGTAATCAGGACTCAGGAGGTCATTTTTTGTAATCAGGAGGTTTCCAGTAACCTACTTTCAAAATAATAAAAAATAGGCGGAGTCGTTATCATTATTTGGGCTGGGGTATATTGTGGAAAAGATCTTTTCATTCTTTAATGGTAGAAATGGTGTTCTGCATACACAAAGCCTTAGTTTACATCAAGAAAGTTAAAGACAATAACACTACAAATACAGCAGCTACAACCCCTAAAAACCCTCATAACTCCCCTCCCCCTCCTAATAAATTCCATCTAAGCCCAAACCTACCAAGTGGAGCAAAGTTGGTCAATTCTTCCATCTTCAAATCCGGTGGTCTACCACCGGTCAGGGCCGCCACTGGGCCGGCCAGGTGACATGCCGGGCCAACAGCTGAATTCTGAAACTGGGCCATACCCATCATACCAGTAGGTGGGGGTAGGGGTGAGCCCTCGTCCCCCAAAATCACACTATGAAGATCCGTAGCACTACCCGAGGGCCCCCTGGAACCACCGGAAGTTCTGGCCCGGAGCCGCCGGTAGCCGGAGACGGATAGACGCCCCGGACATGATAGCTGAGATAGGCGGACTGGCGCAGTAGGCAGCTCCAACGTCGAGACAGAGTGGCGGCAACATCGGGCCGACAACGAACCAACACGCTGACGATTAGCTCTAGACCGTCTGAAAAACAGACAAAAAAGCAGGACTTTCACGAAAAAAACAGATCCAACGACCTTACAGAAGAAACTGAACAATTAAAATCTTTTTGGACAAGACAAATGGAATTGGAATTGGAAAAGACAAATGGAATTGGAATTGGAAAAACAAAAAAGCAACACTGTGATGGTTGCTACCTGGTTAATTAGTGTAATTAAATTCTTTAAAATCTACCCACATTTCTGGATGAATTAATTAATTCCGACCCTCTCAAACCTCGAGAACCCCACCCCCCTAGTGTCAAAGTATCAGAGATGGAGACAAATATTCAACCCCCCCCTTAACACCCTCCCTCAAAAAACAAGAAAGAATAGTTACTAAAAACCTACTCAATTCCACAAAATCCTGCAACGCCACACCTTGCTGCAGCAGGCGAAGCAACAGCCAAACCATAGCAGTGGGGGTGGGGATTTGCAGGGGGGCAGACCAGCTATCCCGCAAATATCTAATCAGGGAGCTGATAAGGGGGCCCACTTCCTGTATGGACAGGAATAGGTCCATCAGAACCAAGACTATTCCATTGGCCACGGTGGTCTGAGACCAGCCAGCCGAATTGGCCAGAACTGCGGAGGCGGGCAGAACCAGGCCCGAGGGTAGAGGGGTGCTGGGGCCCACCTCACAGAGAGCCAGGCAAGCCCAGTGCCCTTGCATTACTTCCAGACTACGGTGCCCATAGAA
>JASAND010020154.1:0-88616 GCA_030248195.1 Trissonchulus latispiculum
GATGAGATTTGTTCGACTACTATGAAAAGCTAGTAAAAGGAGACACAAAAATACCAGCGAAACCCAGACAAAAAGTACTTGATAGGGAGGCTCCAGCAAGGCGGCAGGAGCAGATGCAATACGTTTAGAAAAGCTAAGAACATTCGATTCTGGTAGTATCTTGCTTACTAACTGGTTGCGTTATTTTGATTGTGAACTGGAGTAGTTAGTAAAAGCGTGTTACTTGTAATTCATCTAGCGACCACCTAAGCTATGATTATTATTGACTGACTTCTCGGTAAAGCGAACTTTCCACCTACGACCCTCCATATTTTTGGTGCATCGGCCGGGAACGGCCTGAATTCCTCCCCTCTGCTGCAAACTGTTTCTCTGGCACCTTGCCCGTTATCCACTGCTTCGCCTTATCTAAGGAACCTCGACGCTACCCCGTGAACGTGAATCTGCCTGGCCACCCAGTGAAGAAGGCTTCGACGAAGGAACCTGAACCTGGTTACTTCAACTTTTACCATGATTAAATACAGTGAGTAGCATAGCAGTTTGTATTAGCATTGTGCAATGCCTCGTCGAGGTCAACGAAGGGGAAGGCGCCAGGAGTCGCCGGAACCGAGTGTGTCTGATGAAGGGTCGGTCGAAAATATCAGGGTCCCCTTTAGACAGTTTTTACAGTTAAATGCTATCCCTCCCCCTCCCAAGTTTTCTTGTGCTACCAACCAGAATGTGCGTGACTGGTTTAAAGCGTATAAACGGTATTCAGAGGCACAAACGTGGTCCCCGGCTGACTCCTTGCGCATTCTCCCTACATTTCTTGAAGGTATGGCCGCCAGAATATTCGACAGGTTAACAGAGGAGGAAAAACAGTCTCTAAATTCAGTTCAAACTACTTTTGTCAAGAAAATTTGTCCTCCAAATGAGGCGTGCCTCAAGTGGTGTGAGCTGCAAGACTGTCAGCAAAAAGACGCCGAGTCAGTTACAGAATTTGTTGATCGTTTGCAGCGGCTACTAGAGCTGGCACGGCCTGATTTGGATGACCAGTCTGCAGATAAGGAGTTGATTTTACTGCTGCAGAATCAATCTCTGCCGTATATTCGTAAACTTTTGATAAAACAGAGCCCTGAAAACTTGGAAAAAGCTCTTGAACTGGCTAGAAAAGAGGAGTACTCTCGCAAATTGTTTCCAAATCCTGAACAGTCTTCTGAGGTGTCACTGCTTAGACAAGAGTTGAAAACCGTGCAAGAGCAAAATGGTAAGATTATGTCCGTCTTAGAAAAGTTTCAAAAACAGGAAGCGGTTGCAGCGGTGACTGCGCCAACAAACGCCGAGACTGTGCACGTCTTGCAAACTTGTAGCATGCTGGAGAACCAGGTGCACAATCTAGGTCGTCAGGTGCAGAACTTATCCGATCAATTGGCAGCTCTCACAGCTAAGGAGACGAGCGTAAAGCAGGTGGACCGCAGTAGCAGCGGTCAAAATTGCTATCACTGTGGTGGTAGTGGTCATTGGGCGGCGCATTGCACAAACTATCGCACAAATCCTAATTATGCGGTAGGTGGTTCCACGTATGTGCGTGACCGTCTAGGTGCTTCTGGTGCCAGAGGCACGTCTCGAGGCCGCGCTAGAGGCCGTCGGGGAAACTAGCTTGCCCTGCTCCTGCCCGGGATGGAGTTGGGTTTAGCACTTGTGATTCAGTTGTACAGAATCAGAATTTTTCATTCTCTGTTCCTAATGTTAGTGTAGATAGTTGTGACAGTAGTTTGGTGTTAGAATTTGAGATTGTTCATAATTTTAAGCCTCAGCACATGGCTTCTTGTTCGTCGTTTTCTGCTGTATCTTATCCTGTCTTTGTTAACTGTTATGTGAATGGTATTTTCTGTAAAGCTTTGGTAGACACGGGCTCCGGCCCTAATATAATTAGCAAGTCTTTTTGGGAAAAAGTTTCAAGGCTACCTCTGGCCCCCTATAGCAGCACGCCCCAGAGTGTGACAGGCAGTCCGCTTAAAGTTTTAGGTTCTTGCAAATCCCGCGTGGCACTTTCAGGCGAAAAATTTGAGGTTGTTTTTTTAGTTGTTGAAAATACGACCATAGACTGTATTCTGGGAGCGTCATTTCTGGGGAAACACAAGGTAATTGTCAATTTCGAAGAGGGAACTCTTACCAAAAATACTAAGTTGCTAGCTAGGTTCGATGGCAGTATCAAACTTCCGAATTCTAAAATCCGCAGTTCCTCTCGTATTGGTAACGAAACCAGTCCAGTTGTACTTTCTAATGACCTTGTGCTACCCCCTTTTTCTGAAACTTTGGCCGCCGGTGTAATTACTCGGCGAGTAGCCGGAGTTTCCAATAGTCTGCTTGTGGAACCTATTGTTCCAAATTTCTCTGATTCCAAGCAGCAGTTCTTGCTTGGCAGATGTGTCGTCTCTCGGAACAGGCACATTCCTTTGCGCTTAGCGAACCCCACAAACGCAGAACTATTTTTGCACCGTGGGCTGACAGTAGGCACTGCCTCTGCTCATTTGGGAGTTAGCGCGGTTAGAGAAGATATTCTTTCCTGCAACGCAGTGAACTCTGCCTCAACGGCTAATAATGACCCGGTTTCAGCCCCATCGAACCCAACGATACCTTTAGGAGTGAATTTAAGTAATGCCAAGGCTCAATTGTCGCCGCGGGAATACGATCAGCTGGTTCAACTCCTTACGGAGTATTCCGATAGGTTTTCAACTGGAGATCATGACATGGGTTTGGCCAATGTCATAGAGCATCGTATCGAGACCACATCGGCTCAACCGATAAAGCAGCAACACTACCGCGAGCCCGAATCAAGGAAGAAGGTAATTGAGGAAAATATTCAGAGCATGCTAAAACGCGGTATCATTAGTCCGAGTACTAGCCCATGGGCTTCGCCCATAGTTATTGTAAAGAAGAAGGATGGTAGTGACAGGTTTTGCATAGACTTCCGTCGTCTTAATGCTGTCACGGTAAAAGACTCTCATCCTATACCACGGATTGATGAATCGCTGGATACTTTAGGGTCCGCCAAGTACTTCACAAGTTTAGATCTATGCTCAGGCTACTGGCAAATACCCATGGCGGAGAAGGACAAGGAAAAAACAGCCTTTGTCTGCCAGAACGGTCTCTACCAGTTCAACGTCATGCCGTTTGGGCTGTGTAATGCGGCAGCGACGTTCCAACGGATGATGCAGTTTGTTCTTAGTGGGTTGACTAGCAAAATCTGTTTAGTCTATATTGATGACATCATTATCTTTTCGGAAACATTTGAGGAACATTTGATTAGGCTTCGCGAGGTCCTAGAGCGGTTGAGGTCGGCAAACCTCAAGCTCAAGGGAAAGAAATGCTCATTTTGTCAGTTACAGGTAGTGTACCTAGGACATCTAGTGAGTGCCAAGGGCGTCCAGCCCGATCCTGCCAAGACCGAAGCCATCAGTAGGTTGACCGCTCCGAGGAGTACTAAGGAGGCGCGAAGTTTTCTTGGTCTAGCTTCCTACTATCGTCATTTCATTCCGAACTTGTCGCATGTCACTGAACCCATCTCCAGGCTTCTGAGAAAGAACGTCCCGTTCAGGTGGAGTACTGATTGTCAGAAAGCGTTCGAAACGGTAAAGAGGGTGCTGACCAGCGAGCCCTTGTTACGTAGACCGGACTTTTCGCAGCCATTTATTGTATATTCAGATGCTTCCGACAGCGGTCTTGGGGCGGTGTTGTCCCAGCACAGAGAAGGAGAGGAAGTGGTTATATGCTATGCCAGTAGAGGGTTGCGTCCCAGTGAGCAGAATTATTCCACCATAGAGAAGGAAGCACTAGCCATGCACTGGGCGGTAGAAGACAAGTTCAGACCGTATCTTTATGGCCATGAGTTTAAGCTGGTAACAGACCATAACCCTTTGCAGTGGATCCGAAGTATTAAGAATCCGAAAGGTAGATTGGCTCGTTGGTCTATGGATCTTGGTCAGTATAACATCACTGACGTAGTTTACAGGCGTGGCAAAGACAACGGGAACGCGGATTATCTCTCCCGTAACCCGACATTGGTAGCAATCATTTCAGCCGGCTTTCCTTCAAGTATTTCATTGGAAGAGTTAGCAGAGGCCCAGCGGAAAGACCCCTTCTGCTTAAAAGCACCTTCGTCAGTTGAAGTCTAGAGACACGTCACTTAGTGGCTATTGCATCAACAATAGGACATTATGCAAATACAGCAGGCGTCTTAAGAATCGTAAAATTGTCATTCCCGAAAGTTTAAAAGGCTAAATTTTTAAGTGGAGTGCATGGTGGTCTTTTAGCAGGTCACTTTGGATTCAAGCGAACACTTGCGCGGCTTTCGCCACGGTTCTTCTGGCCAGGTATGGCTCGTGATGTCGAGTTGGTGCAGAAAGTGTTCTGGATGCCAACCTGTTAAGAGTTCAACAGTTGGTAGACCTCCACTACAGCAAATACTAGCAGACCAGCCATTTGAACGTGTAGGCGTAGATATTTTAAAGGCCCTCTTCCGAGAACACGAACGGGCAACCGTTTTGCTATCATGTTATAGACTATTTCACAAAATGGGCGGTAACAGCAAGTTGCCGAAAGGCTGATGCAGCTACAGTTGCTAAAACCCTTGTTGACTCCGTGGTACTACAGCACGGGTGTCCGGTGGTACTTCAGTCGGATAGAGGGGCTGCATTTCATGTCTGAAGTTGTTAAGGAATGTAACTAGCCTCCCTTGAAATTAAGCAACTGTATTCAACGCCTTTTCACCCGCAAAGCAACGGCCTGGTAGAAAGATTAAATAGGACAGTGGCTGAACAAATTTCGGTTGTGTCAGGGGCTCTCCGAGAAAATGGGATAGATTCTTGCCTTGCGTGACTTTTTTGCTTACAACAGTAGCGTGCACAGCTCCACCACCGGTATTAGTCCTTTTCAAATGCTATTTGGAAGGCTGCCCAGATTACCGTCTGATTTAGTAAGCATTGGGCACGACCTACCGAGCTCCGACGTTACAGAGTACTACGACTTTCTTAGGCGAGGACTAGCACAGTTGCAGGCCAAAGCTCTAAGAGGGCAGCGAAAGGCCCACAACTGGCAAGAAAGAGCCCACAAATCTAAGGCTAGGTCGCCAGAGTTCATGCCTGGTCAGTTAGTTTTGCTTCGGAACTTCTACAGAAACAAAGAGTTTGGGCGAAATGTGGCAAGGACACTATCGCGTAAAGAAGAAGCTATCTCCAGCGACGTGTGTCCTCCAGGATTTAGACAACAACGAAACATTTTGTGCACATTGCCGAAATGTACGGCCTTTGCAAGGTTTTAGGATTCGGACTAGTAGTTTTCTTCCTTTCTTTTTTGGCGCCAACTCTCTTTCCTTCTCGACTATCCTATAGCTTCTCAGCTACGAGTCTCGTTTCCTTTCTTTGCGGTAAAATTGGATAACTGCTGCTGGTCTGTTAAGACGAAAGCATAAAGTAAGCTTAACGACCCACATTGCAGTTTGATAATTTCGGATTAGTTTTATTTAGTATGTTTCGTTTAGTTTTCCTTACTAACGTCTGGGCATCACCTGCTGTCGTTGACCGTTTGTTTGGTTGTTAGCCTTCTATACAACCGTTGCCTCGACCTGTCTAATGTGAATTTTACTATAGTCGGCGTGTACCGGGATGCTACAAGTCTTGCGACAGTTTCGGTTAAGTTGAGCAGAAACCCGTTGTACATGTTTCTTGAATATGCAGCTTGACTGGAATACGTTACGGTGGCTACGTAAGCGCCGGTGAAAATATAAAAGTAGCTGGAGCCTATACTGCAACTTAAAGGATTCCAAAGAGTTATTAAATTGGCAACGTAGGCAATGGTGAAAACATAAAGTAGCTAGTGCCCACGGCATTTTAGAGTTCAACAGAAATTTTAGCAAATACAAATTTTCATTGTTCTGCTGTAAATGTTAAATCTGTGTGGCCATACAGACTAATGTACATAGGTGCGCAATGTTAATAGTATTGCTATGCTGCTCGATTTTCGTTTGATTTGGTTATTTGTTTGTTTGTTTGTTAGTTTGTTTGATCCTAAGTGTCCAAGTTTTTTTTGTTAAAAAGGGAAGGAAATGTAACGACAGTTTTGAGCTTATGATGAGATTGGTTCAGCTACTATGAAACAGCTAGCAAAAGGAGACACAAAAATAAAAGAGCAAAACCCAGACAAAAAGTACTTGATAAGGGAGGCAACAGCAAGGCGGCAGGAGCAGATGACAATACGTTTAGAAAAGCTAAGAACATTCGATTCTGGTAGCATCTTGCTTACTAGCTGGTTGCGTTATTTTGATTGTGAACTGGAGTAGTTAGTAAAAGCGTGTTACTTGTAATTCATCTAGCGACCACCTAAGCTATGATTATTATTGACTGACTTCTCGGTAAAGCGAACTTTCCACCTACGACCCTCCACCTTGATGTTAGAAAGTTCTTCTTTGAGAGACTTCATTTCCGCCACGAAAGCTCGTGGATCATCATCTTCGTCTTCGGATTCAGAAGCAGCTGTGACAGCATGCGCCTTTCCATCACGCCTCCAGTTAGAAGAATCGCTACCTCGTTTCTGCATTGGTTTCGAGCTTCTTATAGCAGGAGATCTGCAGTCTCGTTTAACGTGCCCAAGCTTTCCACATTTGAAACATGGTCCCTTTTGCTTGTTGCCGCTGGAATTGTTGCGGCGCTGCATACCCCCAAATGCTGTGGATTCGGTTCGCTGGCAGATTTCCGAACCTGCGCCTCAAAGAATCCATCCAGTCGCTTCTCCAAACGAGTGAGTCTATCTTCAAGCGATGATACAGATCGGTCAGAGGACATGGCGGCAGCAGCAACGGTGGCTCGCTCTTCAGACTTCAAGCTAGCGAGCTGAGAAAGTTGTGCTTTAGTCGACTTCTGAAGTTCAATCAATTCACGGAGCAAACCATCGTTTGATGTTTCTGTGAAGGCTTCACCAATCAGTTTCCGTTGAGCTTCTTCTTTCTCGGCAAGACTTAAAGCATCTTTTAAAGTCGCCGGATTTTTAGACATAACAGCCTTTGAGACCGTAGGCTGCAGTCCAACAATGAAGAATTCCTTTGCTAGGTTATCGCGTGCGCTAGCTTCCATGTTAGGATAAGCTCCTCGGGCAAATTTCTTGATGTCCTTCGCATAGGTGCTAACTGCTTCGCCAGTCTTGTGGCGGCGGGTTCTCAGCGCAATCACGTTCACACGTTCATTTTCCGGCGGATCCAGTCTTCGGTGAAGTTCATCAACCAGAGTAGTGTAGTTTCGCTTTGTAGCATCATCCAATTCCCTGTAGTGCTCCAGCGCACTATCACGAAGATAGGTTGGGAGTTTTCGCAGTTTGGTTGGAACGGGCCAGTTTTGACCTGAAGCAATGAGCTCGAATAACTCAAACCACTCGTGGAAGCTGAAACTGAGCCCGCTATCACCTGAAAACAAAGGAATATTGCAGACTGATTCAGTAGTTTCCCTGAGCTGGGAAACTTCTGCCTGTACGCTAGTGACAGCCGCAGCATCTGACTGAATCCTGCTGTGAGCTTCTTGAAGCATTCGGAATGTTTCTTCCTGCGTCTGGACATGACGCTGTAACAATCTTGCTTCTCGTTCATCCATCGAAAATGGGTCTGGTCGCGCTTTGCAGCGGTGGTTGGGTGGGTACAACTTACCAGCCTTGCGGCAAAAGACGGTACAACACTTGGTCTTCAGAAAACACCAGCCTTGCGGCAAATGGTCAACAGATAGGATAGTGTCCGATGAAACAGCGTGGTGGCTGAACAGATGAACTGGAACTGTTGGAACTGGAAAACTTAGCAGTACCAAACTGAGCCTTGCGGCAAACAACACAATAGCCTTGCGGCAGAAACCAACAGCAACACAAAACAGCCTTGCGGCAGAAAACAACAGCAGCACAAACAGCCTTGCGGCAAACCTGCGTACAGAAAAATTGCTTTTTGTAACTTGGCCTTGCGGCACAGAGTTAATTAAGAAACCAGAAACCAGCTAAGTTGACGGTCGAAACTAGCCGAACTTACTAAGCCTTGCGGCAGGACTTTACAATGATACCGAGAAAATGCCTTGCGGCGAACACCGGAAAGGAATATAATACCTATGTGCCTTGCGGCAATGTTTTCCAATCCTGAATCAAATGGGTAATCAAGTCAAACCTAATAATTGACTTAAAACTGAATCAAATGGGCTAGTATGTAACAGAAAATAGCTCTGCTACCATGTCAGCAGAGTGCCTATCCTACACTTTACTAGCCTACCAAGCAAGATTAACGTAACAGACAACACTTCAAAGTTCGGTTCTAAAAAACTGAGTCAACACATTTTAAAAGTTCTAAAAGTTCTAGGCTTCAATATTCACAGTCAAAACAATGAGGAGAGAAAGTTGCTGACATTTATTTTGTATTTTGTTTTAGTTTCTGGAAGCCCTGGATGGTGCCTTGAAAGAGAAGGCTTGGCTGAAGCCTATAGCTCAACTGCCGGTAAGAAAAAGTTCCTTTATTTTAGGAGCTTTGTATCAAATTCTTAGCTTAGGGATGAATTAAGAAACTTTCAATTTTTACGCTCTTGTGATTTTCATTAGTTGGGAATTCTTTTTTTCTAATTTTTAGGGTCGGAAAACCCGAGCCGGAATTTCGGGAATTGAACGTCATCGACTGGAAAAGCATTCGGAAGCCAGTCAAAATATTCATCAGGCTTTTGAGGATCTCACTAAGCTTATCAATATGGTAGGTCTAAAAGGGCGGTAGTTTTGAGAGTCATTTAAGATTAAAAATTCTGAATCAATTAAAAATTGTTTAAAATGAATACCTAAATTCTTTTTAAATTTAACAGAGTAATATTAAGTTGACTTTTGGCATATTATATAGACGGTGCATGACTTTTTCCTTCTTTCTCATTTGTGTTTGCTTCTGCAAAATGATGTTATCAGTAATTTTTCAAATTGCTACATGCGTTCTGTTCAAGAAATTGAGTTAGTGCGCACGTTTTGGTCCATAAGTTTTTGTGTTGTCTGTAGGCTCGTGACATGGTCAGTTTATCCAAGAGCATTTCCAGTAAGATTCAGGCCAAACAGGGAGAAGTCACTGAGGATGAGGTTAGCACACAGATCATCTAATTTCATTTGGCAGAATCACACATTGCAGAACAGTTTCTGAATGTAGGGTCACTGATGTTATTATAGGTCCTATTTCTTTAAAGATTAAACGGACTAGGTTAAAATTAATCCGCATTAAAGAAATAGTACCTTGGATTGTCATAAGTATCATTGTGGCTTTTAATCTTATGTTGGCTGTACGTATTTTTCTATTTGTTTTTATTTGACTTGCTTTTTTCAGACAGTCCAGTTCAAGTCCTACCTGCTGAGTTTGGGCGTCTCCGACCCGGTGACGCGAGACTCTTACGGTAGCGGTGATCGTTACTATACTGAATTGGCTCGAGAGATGGTCACTGTACTGCAGAAGCCTATTGAGGTAATCACTTGAGGCAAGCTGGACGCCCTGTGAGAGGGTATGTAGTTCCTTTGGGTAGTTTTTGTTATATTTTGGTTACATTTTGATTGGCCGCTGCTAAATACGTTAAATCTGTTGTGTACTTTTATTTACCTTCCCCCCGCCTCTCCTTTATTATGTTGTGATTTCTGGGGCTCGTCTGTCTCCAATAAACTGTACATAACGAGACACACAGAGGTCGTCACAAGTCTTCGTGGTTCGCCAGCCCAGCCCAATGTACCTTTCTTCGGACAGGAGAAGTCTGAACGGGCATGAAGAATGAGGAAAACGCAAGCAACCACTCGACACCTTAATGTAAACACGTGGATGATGTCGCGTAATTGGACCTGATTAGTCGTGCCGCGGATTTTGATCCCATTTCCTCCGCTGATCTGACGGATACCAGGGGCCAGTTTCATAAAACTTTGTCGAGTCGTCGAGTCGAGTAGCTGCTCTACGCTGGAAATATATGTGACTTATGCTCCTGAAACGCGAATACTGTTGAAAAATATCTGCTTGTTTTGGAGTCGAGTTCTCTAGTTAAATTTTACTCGAGAATTTTTTAATGTAATAATTTTACTCGACAAATTTTAAAAAAAATTTTTTAAAGCTTAATATTTCAACCGTGGAACTATTTTACATTGTCCTACAAATTGCACCGACCAGAAATTAAACCTCGGTGACTACTGTTTAGTTTTTAATACCGAGTTTCATTTGCATCATCCTCATAGCACTTAAATTCACAGAGTGTAGAAGCTCAAAAGCGACCGTTGAGTTTGGGAATGTAAATTGTAATCTTTTTGTGCCTGTATTTTAGGAGTGTGGTGGCATGATGTGCCTAACCGATGCCTATTGTCGTATTAATCGTGCACGTGGTCTTGAGGTAGGTCACGTCAGGTAGTCTAGAATTTTTGCATGTTTGCGAAACTCTAAAATTGCTACCGTGTTACTGTTTGAAAGCAATTTAGGTCATCCGAATATAATATGCCGTAAGTATCTACAAATTCGTTTACAGACTGTTGTTATCACTAATGATTTTACTTTGATCGTTTATATTTGTGTTTGTAGCTTGTATCACCGGACGATATACTGAATGCTTGTGAAGCTCTAAATACGCTAGATCTACCCATCAGGTATTGTTTTCTTAATTTTTCTTATTTTTATCAGTTATCAACTTTCTCATTTTCTGTCGTTTATCATGTTTGTTTTCTGCCATTCAACATGAAATAATTATTCGAATTTGCACAGGAATATTTTTTGCGTTTATTACTTTTGTTTTTATTGTCACTTTTATTTCCTTTTTTAGAATGCATAAATTTGAAAGTGGAGTTTGTGTTCTGATGGCGAGTCGACTCAGCCTGGATCAGAGCATCCAGAGGACGGAGGAATCCGTGATCGCCCATGGATCCCTCACGGCAGAAGAACTGGCCCAGCTCCTAGGCGTTTCGGTGGTTCTGGCTAAACAGTGGTAGGAAGGAATTTTAGTGGTTTTTGATCTAGCTTAAGGTTGGATGAAAGTGCATGATGGGTGTAACCAAGAGTACGTACGTATATGTTGGAAGTAAGAAAAGTAAGCCAGCACGCCCTGCCGGATAATATATTCAGCTTGCAGGATGGTCGCCATACTAAGGGCGAAATCTGGGATGTGGTACCGCTTTATCATTGTTAAGCCTGTCTTTAAACTTAAGTTATTGTTCTTAACTAGAACTTAAACTTCTTAACTAGAACTTAAATTTGTGCATTGGTATTTATACTGCACATACAAAATATCAATATATCAAATATCAATATGATTATCATAGATGAATTTTATTGATATAGTTACGTATATATTTATGTAGACTTCCTGCTGTCTCCATACATACGTACGTAGCATTGAACTTAGTGTAAAGTAAGCTATTTTGGGTGAAATTTTTCCCCCTCCCATATCAGACGAGCCCTTCCCCCCCCATGCCCCCCCATCAAGGGGGAAGCCCCCCCCCCATAAAAATTGCCAAGGAATAAGCCAGTACTGATGAAGTAAAACTCATGTGATGTGACATACATACTACATGTACTTCCTCCGAGATTTGAGAGAGGGTCAGGCTCTGTCTTGTTGACCACCGTGTATTTATTATTCTCACTTGATCAAAAATTGATATGATTGGTGACGGTGAAGTTACCATTCCTTCCACCTGTGTCTAATCAGATTCAGTTCTAAAAAAGGTCGGTTCCCGTGTAACTCGGTTAGCAGCGCTAATCGGTGTTCCCGCCTTCTTCTCGTGATCTCTGACCCTGCTCAACCTGATCAGGTGTATTTTGGTTTGGTCGATTGTAATTTGTAGCACAGGTTAACATCGCTAAGCTCGACCCTCTTCGAGTTCTCCACACGATATGCTTTTTTGGATATACTTAATTTTGACATGATCCACTGAATAACTAATCACATGCATTTCCGCTCAGCCGAGTGCTATCTGTGAGAATGATAACCTGTGAAATTTCGACCATAATGTGACCAATGGTTATTTTAAGCAGAGCTCAATGTCATACTCTTCCTATTTTAAGCTCTTCTTTGAATTATAATTCAGGCTGAAACCTGGGGCCAGTTTCATAAAACTTTGTCGAGTCGCCGAGTCGAGTAGCTAATCTACGCTGGAAATGTCTCTGAAGCTTGTGATCCTGAAACGCGAGTACAGTTGAAAAATAGCTGCTAGTTGTCGAATCCAGTTCTCGAGTGTAATTTTACTCTAGAATTTTTCAGTGTAAAAGTTGTACTCGACAAAGCTTAACATTTAGAACGTAAAACTACAGTACTTTACATTGTTCTACAAACTATACTGGCCACAAATCAGACTTCAGTGACGGCTGTTTAATTTTTATTACAAAAGAAATAATGTACTGTCAGTAAATGGCTACTCGACGGCTTACGGATTCGACAACTTTGATAAAACTAGCCCCTGGAAGCGTGCTTGATCTGTTTCTATTCGAGAAAATTTTTAACTTACATAGTAACCCTAAACTTCTTATATCTTTATACCACTATAATTATTTGTTATATTTATTTATTTTGTTTTCAGGTGTCTTTTGGCGGAATCGGCTTCCCGGCTTTGTAGGGATGAAACCGTGGAAGGTCTTCGATTCTATCCAAATCTATTTCTCACAAAAACTGATGATTAATTTATTTAATGAAATGTATTTAATATTTATCATGAGTAAACTAATGATGTTGTAGTCGGCTAGTAGACTGGTGTAAGAATCTGGGTTGTTTTTAGTGGGAGGTGGGGGGCGTCCCCCCCCACTTTTTGGGCTTTCCCCCACTCACTATAAGTTGCCCAGAAAATGCCAAATTTTAAGGATTTTTGGAATTTTCAAAATTTTTCCGACTTCGCCGGACGTTTTTGCTCAAAACTCGTCTATTTTGGTAGTAAAACTTGATTTGAGCACTTTCGAGCTTAGTTGTAGCGGTATATGTAGAAAACACGCAAATTTTACTGTATTTTTAGCATTTTTTTTCGCCCATTTTATCCCCGCCCCCTCACTTGTTTGGCCTAGAGAAAACCCAGTAGGCTACGTAATAGGAGATCTTGCTTGTTGATGTCGTATACGATCGACGGACGCAATTTTGTACACTGCTTTGAACGAAGCATTCAGCTTTAACCAAGAGTACATAATACATGAGAGTCAGAATCACTTTATGGCCGCGGCACTCCAAAAACTTCACGTGAAGTCGATAGGTACGACGCTTTGCTAACTGTACTCGTTTCTAGTTAAGAGTGGGTGCGGTTGCACTCGCACTAACCCTCACGCCAGACACGGTTTTTAGTTTGAATCTAGTCTTGATCTTTGCAAGACTAGAAGGCATGAACATTTTGCGAACATCAGTGCTGAATGCGATGTAGACGAACGGATTTATGGCACTGTTAGCTAGGGCGGATAATCCCAGCAGCATTTCTCCGGATTCAGTAGAGATGAATCCGTTGGCGCTCAGCCAAATGCTGGACCAATAGGACACCACATAGCTGATATGTGCCAGACATATTATCCCAAACTGAGCCACTAATCTCCGTTCCTTGGCTGCAGCGGTGCTTCCGACAGCCTTAAGTCGAACAAGGATCGCGGTATAAATCAGAACCAATAGAATTGTTAAAGCAATGGACTTTACCATCTGATAGGTTACCGTCCAACCCTCCAATTCCGCGCTCACACCTGCACCGCAGATCCAACGGTAGGTGATCCCATTGGGATTAAAGATGCATCCAATTGCGTACATCCCAGACGTAGTTATTCCCGACAGACACATACAGACGGCAATGATAATGTTGGACTGTTTATTGGTAAAGTAGACCGTATACTTTTGCAGGGCGACCACTGCAATCAATCGATTAAGTCCCACCCCGACAATTAGCTCCAGTATAGACCAGGCAGAAAAGTTGGTAATGTAGCCACCGATAGCGATATAGACTTTTGAAATGCTCTCAACCCCCAGCATAACAGTGACATCAGCAAGGGTAATCTGCTGACAGAGATAAATGCAATCGAAAACACCAAGTCCCAAAGCCAGCCGATAGAATGGATTGTCGAAGTGCGTTTTTCTGTGCTTGCAAAACATGAAACACACTCTCAGATAAACGACCAGAGAAACTCCTACTAGACATGATGCAAAGATTTGGTATCTAACAACGGTTTTGGCAAAGCTTTCATTGGTTGTATTTGACTGATTCATTTGGAGTGATCGGCTGAAAAACGTAATTTCAAATTCCACCTATATCTGACAAACGATGAATTGTTACTTTGGTTACTGCGTTTTCAAACAACAATAAATTGCTCAGGGCATTTCAATTTTCAGTAGAGAAGGCTGTTTTGGTAAAAATGCAATTTTTTTAATTGTTTGTTATGAAGCTTCGGTATCTCATTTCACACAAAAGCAAGGAAAATTGAACTCATTTCCCCTCCCTCCATAATAGTTTCAAATCCATTTCCATTTTTAGCATCTAATTGGTTAACCTGTCTACCTGACTAGATATGTATCTAACAACAGTTGACTGTATTTGTGTTGAATAGAACAAAAAGTTGTTAGTTAGCTGGTAAAATATGGATTATATATATAAAGAGGAAAAATGACAAAACAATCGATGTAATTGAGTTTATGCAAATCAGTGTTGCTAAAGCGGCCGGCCGAAAGGGTCCGTCGGTCCCCACAGGAGAGCTGGCCCGCCGATACAACCGGAGTTATCGGGATTCTCTCGTGTGCGACACGAGTGCGTGTGTTTCTAGAATCTCCTTCTAACGATGACAGTCTCCGCTGTGAGAATGCTGTCGTTCCGCGGATAAGGCATCTTGAACAGCGCAGGCAGATCGCCAGATCAGTTCTCTGCGCTGTTCTGGCGAGATGTCGTTGAAATTTCCCAAGAAGGCCGGAGCCAGATGCAGCCACAGGGCCGCGTGTCCCATCGTTTCTCGATAATACGACTCAACTTGAGCAAAGGTAAACGGTATCACTTTATCTGAAATACGAAAAAGCCAGGATATAGCTGACAGAGCTTTACAGATTACAGCTGAACTGATACCATGGAAAATGGGGTCCTGAAACTTAGCGAGCGCTGTTAAGCGTCATTTAAGGTGCTGGTATCCTTTTGTGCAGTGCTTTTGTGGTGAGTTTTCGAAACGCTATAACTTTCGCAATTTTGGGAGTTGGAAAGAGCTTTATACATCATTTTAAAGCTTATAATCTGTCATGAGCTTACGAAATTAGCAAAATTGGCAAAAAATAGCAAAAAACGTGTGACATGCTGACATCTGACAGACTGAATATAGACCAAAAATTTTTGAACTTCGATTTCTCGAAACTGCAGACTGGGCCAAAATTTCTTCTTGTGCTATCATACATAGGACATATGGGCCGAGGGACATTTTTTTGGATTTGGCTCAACAAGTCTCAGTACTCCAGAAAATCCGGCAAATGCGCGATGACACGAAATTTCGCAACTTTCTATTCAGTTTTCTCACAACTGGAGAAGTTTTAGCTCAAACCAAGAAAAATGTCGCTCCACAATAGGGCGAATTTTCATTCAGCCAGAAATCACGCGAATCCATTGTGCAGTTTTTGAGAAATCAATGTTCAAAACAAAATAATCGCAATTTTGCCAAAATGGTTTTTCGGCGAATTCCCTAGCTTAAAGCAACGAACTCCAGCGAATAGGTATAGATAAAATGCGCAATTGGACGGTGTATCGATTGAGTATAAATAAGCCGAAATTGTCTCTAAGATTTGGGAGTAATTTTGAAAAAACTAATTTCGGCAAAAATGGCCATTTTTTGACCCAAAAAACAGTTTTTGGCTTATACTGCCTTAACCACTAGCGGTAGCTCAAAAGTTGTAAAAGGAAAAATGTTCATTTTAGTGCCCTCTTTCCAGCCATAACAACCAATCCGGTGTAGCGACTACGTACTGAGAGAATAAGGGCTAAAACCAAAACTTTCTTATCTTTACACCTAAAAATCCGGGACTGGTCCCAGAATGTTAAAGAGCACGAAAATAATGTATTTGGAAAGTTTCATCCACTTTCATAAAGAATTGGAGCTTGTAGGGTCGAATTTACACAAAGCGATACCAGCACCTTAAGTAACTAATTTTTGTGAAAGGTACACGGAAGCACACTACCAGGGTTTTTTTGCGTCCAGAAGTGCGTCTGGACGCAAAGTTTCTTATCTGGACGCAACGAAATTTTAACGGGACGCAAGCTAGACGCAACATTATTTCGGGAGAAAATTCACTTTTGTAAAAGTGAAAACTTTAAATGTTTCCAGTCCAGTACCAATTTTTCCATATTTTCCAAAAATTTTCTCAGTTCTTTCTCAGGGCTCCGCCCCCCAGACCCCCTGGTGTTTTCCACTATGTCATCGAATGCCAACGCTTTGTAATGTGTCAGTACTTGTTGAGTTATTAGTTGAGTTATCTACCTGTATCGATACATAACAGGTCAAAGACCACTATTAATAAAATTTGTAGCCGTAGCCGAATATCCAAATTTTTGGGATCCTGTAATGTAATGAGGTTCATACAATTGCATTAGCACAGTTTTTAATGTCTAAATTTTGTTCTTTACTGGATTTTCAAAACATTTTCAGCTTCTGGGGGCTAATCCCTTAATTGCCAAAAGTCAGCCAAATTTGTAGAATTTTATTAGTTATTAAATTAGAATTAGAATTAGAATTAAATTTGTCCAATTTTTGGTTTGGTTCATTTAAAGCATTCTAGCGCAGTCATCGAAAAACGTTTGTCCTGAAGAAATTCAGGCATTAGGGTTAATCGTATTCGTAACCAACGTTAATATTTCACTCTTCTTGCCTTTGATTAATACTGCACTACGCATCGCATGCACGCTCTTTGTTTATTGATACTGACTTCTCAAAATGAAAACAACTCAAAATTCTATAATTTACAAATGTAATTTACACAAAAAATGCATTAGGTATTTTAGCTAAATGTATCTGATGACAAATTAATCTTTTTAATCATTTTCATTACGGATTTATCCGTAATTTCAAAAAATTCTCCAACTTCTGGGGGGCTCGCCCCCCAGACCCCCCGCTGCTTGTTTGTCATGTTTCCGGAATTCATTAGTTCTCAGAGTTTTCGAAACAAGATTACTGCCTTTGTTCTGAATGATATTAATTTTATAGCTATTTAACTAATTCTTAATTAGTTTAACTATAACATCAAAACATCTGAATAATGTGTGTCAATAATATCAAAAATTGGTCATGATATGTGTTAGATACAACAGATGCGAATTAAATCGTTTTGAACATTTGCATTGCGGATTTTTCCGTAATCGCAAAAAATTTTCTCAACTTCTGGGGGGCTCCCCCCCCCAGACCCCCCCGTGTATATAGGGCATATTTCACATATTTTGTAATCGTGCATTACTGTTCAGTAGCATCACCGCTCTAAGTACTTTTTCATACGATTTAAATTATGTTTCACTAAAGAAATAATCGGCATTTTTATAAAGAATACAATTTTTGCATATAAAACACGCTAAAACAATAATTTTACCTGGACGCAAAATTTCTTAACGGGACGCAACTTAAAATTAGCTGGACGCAAGGTTGACGCAAATCCGAAAACCAAAAAACCCTGCACACTACGACCTGAAATTTCTATGTCGTGGTGACGGCTTGTATGGGACTGTGTTGTGCTCAATTAAGTACATGCTCGACTTGCTGTAAACTCAATTAGATAACATCTACCCTTTGGGAGGTACTGTTGTAAAGCAGCATAGAAGTGCTGCAGTAGGGATCGTTCATGGGCGCGCCTGAGATCAGGCTGAAGACTGTAGACAAGAAATCGACTCAGATCCTCCCCGGGTGATCCGGCATGGACGTCTTGCCAGTCGCAGAAGCCTAGCAAATCGTCACTCGCTTCTCCTGAAATAATAGAAATCTGTCTATTTAGAAATAGAGAGAAAATAAAAAATACAGCAGTCCAGAAAAGTTGAAATCAGAGCAATAAACCTGTTTCCAAGTTCAGCATAGCTGTTTCCTTCCGTGTAAGCTGAGTGGTAGGATATTTAGATATATGTCGACTAAACTCTATTGGTTCTTTCGATCCCCAAGTCTGCACATTTTTCACCTCCTTATTGTTATCTATTCACCAAAAATGCAGAAATAAAACTGAATAATAATTATATATGTAAAGTTGTGAAATTACATAATTTAGTGAATATTTTCTTTGGGGCAGGCTAGCTTTATGGACAAGCAATACATAATTATTGTTCACATTTACCGTTAGAATTCTTCTTAAATAGTATATTGTTTGGCCACAAATCGCCATGAACTAGAACCTGATCTGCAGGATCTTCTGGGAACAGAGAGGCAATAATACGATCTACGTCATATATTTGATCGATCATGTCTTTACTAACCTGAAATAGTTTCGACAAACTTTGAGGTAAAGCTGCACACCAATCCTTGTCTACTAGAATTCCACACAAAAATTGACGGTAAAAGGGGCAAAAGAGCAGCACCTCGGAAGGAAAATAAAACATCTAAAAAATTTGTTCTACCGGGAGTCGAACCTGTAGCCTCTCGATTTGTAGTCAGAAGTGCTAGCCATTACACCAGACAGCCGAGTCGGAAATGTGCATAACATCTGTTCCGTGTACGTATATACCAGACATAGGAGTACAAGGCAAGCCTTCCAGGCAGAATTAGAAAACTAATCCCAAATAAAATCTTGATTCTGTTCAATCTAAATTTATTCAATCTAAACTTACACCAAGCTTATTTAAGTACCATGTAAACATCTGGGCATTCCCGCAGCATAGTTTCATGATTAAAGTCTTTGAATTTCACAATCCTTTGAAACTTGGAGACGCGGAGTTGGACTGCTTCGGCTTTCCAGCTGTCATGAAGCATCCCAGCTACTTGAAGTCGAGCTACACCGTCGAGCACTGCCTTGGCTTGCTCTAGAGACAGACCCTGGACAAAATCCGGTACCGTACCATCCGACCAATCCTCCAAAGCCAGAAACCCTTTCTCTACCTCTCCTGTAATCATTTTCAGACCAAAACAAGCCGGAGCGAACGACTTGAAGTTAAGCTTTGCCGATATCGTTTGAAGGAATGAATAAGTTTGGCACTCAATTCTATGAAGTTCCTTTAGCGTTGTTTCCTGAAAAGAAAATTGAAATCGGGTATTGGTATGTAAAAGTAGTTAAGTTTAGCTTAGCTAGGCTGCATAAGTGTTTGTTTTAGTTCTCTCTATACACTGGTTTGCACCAAATGTGATTAGCAAATGATTAGCGAATTTCGTGCTTAGCTTAGCAATTGCTTAGCGAGTGCTTAATCCCAAACTCCTTTGCACCAAATATGATTAAGTTAACCAACTGCTAAGCAGATGCTAATCAATTGCTCAAGAAGCAAATATTTAATCCTATTTTGGAGGAGGATTACCGGCGAAATTCCTGCTAATTTTTCGAATTTATTATTATCTCCAGTCAAACCGTAATGGCGAAAATGCTTGCTGGATACTTAGAGGTTCTCCACGTTGCCCCTAATAGCAAGATATCAAATAAAATGTTCGCCAACAATTTGGAACGCTAAAGTGTAACGAGATAAAAGCATTTTTAAGATTCTCAAACGTTTGGAATTTGGAAATATCCGACTCGTTTAATTTTATATATACTACAGATAACTCAGCAACACAACTCATCCCAGGTAGGGGCATGTATAACTCAACCGAACACAAAATTTGGTTTCTTGCATCGAATTCAAAGACTGCTAATGTATGTCCTGAGAAAAGTTAAGCTAGTGATTAGCAGATACGGCAGTCCTTGTAATCACATGACAATGTCATAAAATTCCCCTAGCTGATTGGTCCAAATTCAAAATTTCAGCATTTTCATTGGTCAATTCTTAGTAATGCTAACCATTTGCTAAGCAACTGCTAAACTGATGATCTGTTAAGCACTTACTAATCAGATGTGGTGCAACGGAGTTGTTGCTAAGCAAATGCTCAAGATTAGAACTTGTTTAGCTGATCATTTGGTCTTCGGATTAGCAAGTGCTTAGCAAATAGTTAATCACATGTGGTGCAAACGGCCGATAGTCGTAAGTGTAACCAATTACTTCATTACATCATATCGTTTAACAACAGCTAACGTGAAACCATTTTACCGACCCATCAGCATAATACCTGGAAGCAATAATCCGGCCCTTCGTGGTCAAATTTTTGAGGTTGTCGGCAACTTTAACACCAAGCTAGACGGTAATTTGTTTTCCTCGATTTGATTGAGTCCATTCTTCCAGACTAATTCGACAGATACAACATGCGATGAGTAGCCTCTCCCGCCGTCAACTCTGCAAAAACGGAGAATCGAATAATTGCCAGGCTGGAAAATGGAATCCAAAACGTCCTGAATTCTTTCCTTGAGCAGAAATTTGCATTGATCTTCTGCCAGTAAGGCCATACTTCTTTGTTTAAACGCCTGCAATGTGAACTCCAAATGGGATTTCTGCTTACACAGTTGCAAAGATTGACTTGGGGAAATGAGCTTAAATGTGGCAAGTTTTTGATCTTGCGAATTTTAACACAAACCGGTAGCTGACTAAAAAAATTAGTCCACGATCTGTTAAACATTTGCAAAAAACAAAGACTGACTGGACTGCTACAATTAGTCAAAAAGTAAATGCATTAAAGAACAGACTTGAACTGCACAACTTTACTCAACCCATGGCTTGTACTAACTTGCAAACATTTAATTGCACAACTTTATGCAATATTGTGCACAGCTGCATGGGTTGTAACAAGGAAACAAGTTTTTATGTGTACCACATCGCAAACACTATACACCGTGTAACGTTGCTGCAATCCAACCGTTTACTGATTTTTTAGTTGTTTACGTACATAGGTTTCTGGTGGTCCTGCTAAACCCAAAGCAAAGCATTGGCCATCGTCCGCCAGCACACCAAAATTAAGCATTCTGGGATTTTGAAGTTGAATGTATTAAAAATTGAAAGAGTAAAATACAGTGATCCTAGCAGTAGCCTCTGAGCTTTTGGAAGTAACCATTCAACTGACCTTATAATTCTAGTGGGCCCCCATAAACACCCTTCCCCCCAACAAAAGTCGATGCCCCGCTTGGTACCAAATTTTGCCCTGAAAAAATCGTTGAAATGGCTAAATTTTATAAACTTTTCCGGCCTCGTCGGAGATTTTTACTATTTTTTGCGCATTTCAACACTAAATCTGCGTATTGTTGCGATCAAAATAAACTTTTAGTGAATACTAGAAAAATAGCGATATTTTTCGAAAAATCTCCCCCAAATTCCTTGCTCCTCGGATTCCCCCCAAGAAAAAATCCTTTGGCTAAGCCCAGTTTAGGTCATTCTCAAAAATCTGGAAGCTTGAATCGGAAGTCGCGAGTCCTTGCCCCAAAAAACTCAAATCTATGCCATAAGACAGCATCATTCCCACTAGCTGGAATTCCTTGGTTATCGCCATTATCTATTAAGCGGAAGGCAGACCAGAATGGACTAGATTTTTAAACTAAATGCTTTCTAAATAAAAATTTCAAATAAATTTTTCCTGACATCTTGCAACGAAACAGACCCTAAATTAGAAAGGATCAAATTGCAGCAACTTGCATAAATAACTGACAACCCCTAACCAGCTAATTTTAAAATGAAAGACGTGATAGCTTTAATAAATACACGTTCAAATGCAATGCACATTATGGAATACAATAATTACAACATAAACCAAATACACATCGTTCGTACATACAACACTTGTTTTAGCAGTTTTGTTACAATCATCAGAAATGAGCCACATTTACAGTAATGTACTTTACACGAACAGCAGCAACAATGACAAAAAATCGCACCTACACACAAAATACACAAGAAACGATATTCTCAAGCAAACCATAATAATATCAAATGAAACGAAAATGGTGAGACTCCAAACCGGTACCGGAAAATCCTTTTGGGGATTCGAAAGTTAAGGGATATTTCCGAAACGTGGAAGAGGGGAAAGACCGCGGAATAAATTCACGTAATTATTTCGCGAATAATTAGGTATATCAGGTAAAAAAAGATGGCTTTTAGCTTACAATGAGCGTAATATATATGTCTGTAAATTAGCTAAATTTTAGAAACTTTTTTGAAAATTTCTGAAACTGTGACCTCAAAATCTTGAGGTTTGACACTTTTGGGCGACCGCCCAAAAACAATGATGGGGCACCCCGAAAAGAGAGTACAAATCGGGGGTATCTCCTAAAAAATGCACGGGGGAAGCGTAAAGTTGGGGGCAATAACTCCCCCACTAAAAAATGTCAGCGGAGAATTGCCCTAAAATTCACCAGGAAAGGACAAAAGGGCAAAAACAGTAAAGGTGTCTAGGACGTGATGAAAGCTCAAAATCATCATAGGTGAGTATTACATACAAACAGTAGAACATTAGAGTTGGACTAATTGTAATGACTGTCTCAAAGTGGTAGCTTTTTCGCCAAACCAAAGTCTGTTCTTAGCACAGGCATAACCACAAACCCTCCCGCCAATTAATAAAAATGTTTTAGTGAAAACATACTTAAGGTGATGATTCCCTTTGGTCACATAAAGTTTGCACCATTACTACTCATTCATTACTTGTAGTTAGGAAGCCATTTTTATATCAAAATGTAGCTTGACATTTTCTCTTTTTAATGCATGCCACGAAACTAATGTTGCTTTTCGAAAATATTTTTAACACATTTTAGAAGAAGTATAATTTTCCAGAATTTTTGCAGACTCAAGTAAATTTTTTTGCGAGACATCGGTTATATCATTCGATACCATGGGCACACCCAGGGGGGGGGGGGGGTTGGGGGTTCCGACCCCCCCCCCGGGAATTTTCGCGGAGAAAGCAAAAATTGAGCCATTATTAGTGCATAAGATTAAAAATTATGAAAATTTTTCGCGCCTGCGGCGCTTTCTGTCTCGATTTTTATAATTTTTCTCGCCTGCGGTGCTATTATATCTCGATTTTCATAATTTTTCTCGCCTGCGGCACTTTTCTAACTGAATTTTCAAAAAGTTTCGGGCCTGCGGCGCTTTTCTAATTGAATTTAAAAATTTTTTTCGCCTGCGGCGCTATTATGTATTAACTTTTACAACGTTTGGAACCTGCGGCGATTTTTTACCTCAATTTTTCTCGCCCGCGGCGCTTTCTTATCTCGATTTTACTGGCTTTTCTATCTCGATTTCAAAAAAGTGCGTGCCTGCTTTTCTACGTCATATTTTTTAATTTTTCGCGCCTGCGGCACTTTTGCTCCTTTGCATTTTTGCTTCTTGTATTGATTGACTATATGTACTTAAGATGTTTGATGCCAGTTTTATTGTTGACTATTTTAGTTTTTTATGGTTTTGATATTTTTATGATGGATACATGTTAGCAGTTGTGTTACAACTCTTTGTATTCCTTTTCAGTAAATATTCTATATTGATTTTAACAATTTAAAATTTTAACAATGCGCCTCCCAGAGCTTTTTATTCAAATCTTTTCAAGCTTTCCAATACAAATTTTCCCATTATGTCAAATTATTATGTTAGCAGTTGTGTTACAACTCTTTGTATTCCTTTTCAGTAAATATTCTATATTGATTTTAACAATTTAAAATTTTAACAATGCGCCTCCCAGAGCTTTTTATTCAAATCTTTTCAAGCTTTCCAATACAAATTTTCCCATTATGTCAAAGAATTTCTCAACTTTTATTGAAATCTTTTTAAAGATTTTGAAATCTTTTTAAAGATTTCCATCACGGCTTTTTTCAAAATTTCAAAAATTTTCTCAACTTCTGGGGGCTCCGCCCCCCAGACCAGGGTTTTTTTGAAAATCGGACCTGCGTAAATTTTGCGTATTTTTGTTTTCGAGTGCGTATTTTTAATTTCGACTGCGTAAAATTACAAAAATCGCTTCTCAACGTTATAAAAGCTATAAACACATTTAGCGTCGAATTAATGCTGTTTTTAAGAGTTTTAAACAACGTTAGGAATCTTAGCTTGAGTTTAAATTGCGTGCTCTCTCTGTGGTGTAAGAGTATAAATGAATAGGTGACGAAAAATATATATATATAGGTACGCAGGGGGTCTGGGGGGCGCAGCCCCCAAGAAGTTGAAGAAAATTTTAAATTTCGGAGTAAATTTGCTCTTAAAACGTTGACTTCTTTGCCTTGACCAGTTTAATATTTAAGCCAATATTTGGTTAGACAAATAGAGTTACTGTTCCCTTGATTGAACACAATTTATATACTATATCAAATCAAACATAGAAAGAAAAGCATCGCATGGTACAACGTGGGCTTAGGCAGAAAGTATAATTAACTGTAGACGGAAGGAGAATCGAAGAGGTATGCGGGGGGTCTGGGGGGCGGAAGCCCCCCAGAAGAAGCCAGAGCCCAAACTACGGCACTCTAGAAATTCGTACTACCGAATTTTTCGGCTGCGTATTTTGGTGCGTATTTTTGTTTTTGACTGCGTATTTTTAAGCTCGACTGCGTAAATACGCAGTATTTTACGCAAAAAAAACCGTGCCCCAGACCCCGCGTCGGCGGGCGACGACTCCTAAATCTCGTCCTTTTTGCGTCTCCCAAAACGAACTTCTTAGTTGAAAACTTCGTCGCCGCCACCCCCCCCTCAGCGTAAACGTGTCAGGCGAAGGCAAAAATTTTTTTCCAGCTCGACCCCCCTCTTTTCAAAAATCCTGGGTGCGCCCCTGTTCGATACCTCCATCAAATAGCTGGGGACGATTTTTTATTTATTGTGAAATCGGTCTTCGTTATAGAGAAATAAGCTGAAATATTGTGCGTAACCCTGTATATTGGCTACTTTTTCCAAATTTGCGTCAAGCGATTACTTTAGCTAGAAAGCAGCAATCGGGGCAACTAAAAAATCGTCCCTGGGTATATTGGTGCAGAACACATTTGTTCAGTAGCAGCCCTCCAGCTTGCATGGTGAATGCTCCACAATCTTGGAAAAAATGGGGGAAATAATTTTTGGATGGCTGGTGGGTGGTTTGTCCCTGTGAGACCTTCAGACGACGCAAGTTAGATTTTTACGGCTTGCATGGTTCAAGAAATGTTGGATTATTTGATTTCTGCAAAAATGACAAGTTTTTCTCGCCAAAACAAGAAAATCGGCTATATCTCACGGAGAGAAAAGCTAGAAACTTGGGCTTTAAAAAAGCAAAAATGTGAAGCTCAATGAGATCTTTCGAATGAATATAGTCATAACTGTATAGCAACTGCCAACGTTCAGAAATTGGACACCACTCTGACCGGAAATTTCGAATTTTTTTTGAATCGGGATTGCGCGGAGGGTGTTAGAACGCTAAAAGATCTTATTTCGGAAAGTTTCATCAAATTTTCATCTTGATTTACGCCGCCAATTAACAATATGTGACCAAAAGAAATCACCAACTTAACAGGAATGCTTAAAGTGACAACAAGAACAAGCTGGGCCAAAATCCGCTGGCGCATCCCTTTATAAAAACTCAAACGCAAATCCTCACATTGAGGTGCTGAAAAATGCGCAAAGAATTTTTTGTTCTGTCGGCTGCGAGCAGGAATTTTGTGGTTGGAAAATCGTCTATTTTGGTAGTTAAAACTGCTTTTCAGCTACGTAAGCTGGCTTATTTTTACGACGGCCCCCCACTCGGCGACCTCCCTAACCAAAAAAATTGCCAAATTTCACAATTTACACCCCAAATTTTTCAATGGTTCTTCCCGGCTTCGCCGAAAATTTTTAACGAAATTTTAGCATTCGCTTAAAAACGCATAAATTTATCGAAACGTTTTTCAAAAGTATATACATTATATATGCCCCATTTTGTGAGCCCCTCATCGATGGGGTGAACTTTGAGTACCCTCCCATAAATTTTGACCTAAAAATAAGCCAGATAAGTAATTCAAGTTGCAAGAGTATAAACTTAGAGTATATAGGCTATTTTCATCAACCATATATGGCAATTTTAGAAACTTTTGGTTCCGACTTCGCCGTTTTTACTGGGAGAGGCGAATTACCTCACCCGTCACCCTCTATTTCGCCTGGAAAACCCAGGGCATCGGATAGCCTATCGCTTAGAGGTCCAGTGAATAAAATCTCGACTGATACGGTTAGTTATAACCCAAAACCTTCATCAAACCCCCACCCAAGTATTTTGTTCTTTTCAATTTCCATACAAACCAATTCTATTCAGCAACAACATCCGACAGACTACCATTGTGACTGTTTCAGCTCTCAGAGTGGCCGACAGACCCGAATGGGGCGAAACGGAAGGCGCCGGCAGGCGCGGGTCGGGCGGATAGGGTCGACCTCCGGCAGAGGCTGAATGGAGGACGACCTCACCCCGGGGCCACGAGTAGGGGGTACCAGTGACCGCCGACTCGGTGATCAAATTTCATCATCATCTTCCTCTCCAGCAACAGATATCTCGAACCAGTCTCAGCGGGGTTCACCACTGATCTTGCTGTCTCTCCCTTCCTGCCGTCGGGGAGTGATTTGGCATCACAAAATTCCATGGTGCCAGGAAGTGGGATGATCAGCATCACCAGAGTGACCTCAGTTTGATTGGTGATCGGGCGGTCAGCGACGGCGAACCGATACCGCAGAATCCAACTGGACCACCAGGGTCATGACCAGTCCAGGGGGGGGGGGGGGGGGGGGCGTGGTGACAAACTGGAGGGTGGGATGGCGGACGACGACGTGGCGATGACGTGGATCGTTTGATGCCGGCGTAGATGCATCAGGAGCGTGGAGTCCAGCATGGACTCACACATACAGGTGTCTAGCAAAAACCAAAGAAAAATACATACATACATTCTCATTCATAATACATGTAGCATATCGGGAGTGCAGGGGTAGAGACCAGGCAATCTAGATAGTGGAAAGAAGGAGCGAGAAATGTTTTATGCTAGGGACTGGCTCTTTTAATGGAGGTTTTTGGAGTTCCTCCATGTCCAGATGTTTTTTTCTCCTCTCTATGCCGTTTTCGTTTCTGCCTTGGTCTTTAAATCTTTGGGCAAACTGCGGAACAAGAATGCTAGAAAACTCAAACTGGCAGGGATAGGTGCCCCATGTGTGGTGCCTGTATGGTTAAGATATGAACTGTCTGACTCTACTCTATCGGCCTGAGCACAATTTTGATTGGTGAAGTCGTGCGGCGACGTTAGTGGCAGAGTCGAAAATCACGAATTTTGCTATAACTCGTTGAATATACGGAGTTGAGCTCTAATATTTTGAGGTTTTACTTTTACGTCGGGTTGCTACTATTCCTGACAGTTTGAGCCAAATCGATTTTTGAAGGTTGTCCAAGTCATGGTTCACCCTACCAGAAATCGGCTCATATATATATACGTATGTATGTACGTATATATTATATACATACTGTTAATTCTTGGTTACAATTTGCTCCAAAGTGTGACAAAGACCAAGGCAAGGCAAGAAAACGCATGGGGAGGTCGAATGGAGGAACTCCAAAGTGGGGGATGAGCCCTCCATTAAAAGAGCCAGTCCGTGCTAGCTAAAACATTTCTGCTTCCTTCTTTTCCGCTTATCTAAATTGCCTGGTTGTACCTTCCTCCTGCAGTATGCTTCCTGATTATGCTACATGTATTTATTTTTGTATGTATGTATGTCTGTATGTATTTTTCTTTGGTTTTTTTGCTAGGCACCTGGTATGTGGTGAGTTTCCTGCTGGACTCCACCCTTGGGCTCCTGATCATCTACGCCGGCGTCAAACTGATCCTGGTCATCGCACGTCGTCGTCGCCATCCCACCCTCCAGTTTGGTCACTACGGCTATCCGCCGGCCTGTCGAGCCTGGCTCCATCAGTGTCTGGCCTTTATCCTGATCGTTTTGGTCATGAAACTGGTCATGACCCTGGTGGTCCAGTTTGGATTCTGGTATCGGGTTCGCCGTCTGCTGACCAGCCCGATCACCAATCCCAAACTGGAGGTCACTCTGGTGATGCTGGTCATCCCTTTCCTGGTCAACACTCTCATGTTTTGGGTGGTGGATAATTTTGTGATGCTCAAATCGTACTCCCCGACGGCGGGGGGCGAGGGAGGGGCCAGCAAGATCGGTGGTGAACCCCCGCTGGATTCTGGTTCGGGTTCGGCCCAGTATTTTCGAGCTACGGCTTCCCCCGCGGACTTTGAGGCTCGCTATGGTAGATCTGTGAACTGTGACGATGGGTCCCTACAGAATCTGTTGCTGGACGAGGAAGATGATGATGAATATTTGATCACCGAGTCGGCGGTCCTGGTACCCCCTACTCGTGGCCCCGGGGGTGAGGTCGTCCTCCATTCAGCCTCTGCCGGAGGATCGACCCTAATCCCGCCCGACCCAGCGCCTGCCGGCGCCGCTTCCGTTTCGCCCCATTCGGGTCTGTCGGCCACTTCTGAGAGCTTAAAACAGCGTCACAATGGTAGTCTGTCGGATGATTTGTTGCTGAATTAGAATTGGTTTGTATGGAAATTGAAAAGAACAAATGATTCTTGGGTGGGGGTTTGATGAAGGTTTTGGGTTGTAACTAACCGTATCATGTCGGGTATTTTATTCGACTGGATCTAAGCGATAGGCTATCCGATTGCCTTGGCGTTTTCTAGGCGAAATAGTAAGGGTGACGGGTGAGGTAACCCTTCCGGCCCCCCCCTCCCAGTAAAAACGGCGAAGTCGGAACCAAAAGTTTCTAAAATTGCCATATATGGTTGATTGAAAATAGCCTATTTTCTCTAAGTTTATACTCTTGCAACTTAATTACTTATCTGGCTTATTTTTAGGTCAAAATTTATGGGGCGGGTGCTCAAAGTTCACCCCCATCGATGGGGGGGGGCTCACCAAAAATGGGGGCATATATACATGTATATACTTTTGAAAAACGTTTCGATAAATTTATGCGTTTTTAAGCGAATGCTAAAATTTCGTTAAAAATTCGGCGAAGCCGGAAAAACCATTGAAAATTTGGGGTGTAAATTGTGAAATTTGGCAATTTTTTTGGTTAGGGGGGAGGTCGCCGAGTGGGGGGCCGTCGTAAAAATAAGCCAGCTTACGTAGCTGAAAACAGTTTTAACACCAAAATAGACGATTTTCAACCACAAAAATTCCTGCTGCAGCCGACAGAACAAAATTCTTTGGCATTTTTCAGCACCTCAATGTGAGGATTTGCGTTTGAGTTTTTATAAGGGATGCGCCAGCGATTACGGCCCAGCTTGTTCTTGTTGTCACTTTAAGCATTCCTTTAAGTTGGTGATTTCTTTTGGTCACATATTGTTAATTGGCGGCGTAAATCAAGATGAAATTTGATGAAACTTTCCGAAATAAGTTCTTTTAGCGTTCTAACACCCTCCGCGCAATCCCGATTCAAAAATTCGAAATTTCCGGTCAGAGTGGTTTTTCCCAATTTCTGAACGTTTGGCAGTTGCTATACAGTTATGACTATATTCATTCGAAAGATCTCATTGAGCTTCACATTTTTGCTTTTTAAAGCAAGTTTCTAGCTTTTCTCTACCGTGAGATATAGCCGATTTTCTTGTTTTGGCGTCGAAAACTTGTCATTTTTGCAGAAATCAAATAATCCAACATTTCTTGAACTACGCAAGCCGTAAAATCAAACTAAGGGCGTCGATCTGAAGGTCTCACAGGGACAAATTATCCGACGCATGATCGTCTTCCAACTGCTATCCTGTAGGCTGCTATCATAAAAAATGTAGTTTTCGCAAAAACACGACCAATTTTTTCCAAAGATTGTGGAGCATTCACCATGCAAGCTGGAGGGCTGCTACTGAACAAATGTGTTCTGCACCAATATACCCAGGGACGATTTTTTAGTTGCCCCGATTGCTGCTTTCTAGCTAAAGTAATCGCTTGACAAATTTGGAAAAAGTAGCCAATATACAGGTTACGCACACATTTCAGCTTATTTCTCTATAACGAAGACCGATTTCACAATAAATAAAAAATCGTCCCCAGCTATTTGATGGAGGTATCGAACAGGGGCGCACCCAGGATTTTGAAAAGAGGGGGGTCGAGCTGGAAAAAATTTTTTGCCTTCGCCTGACACGTTTACGCTGAGGGGGGGGGGTGGCGGCGACGAAGTTTTCAACTAAGAGTTCGTTTTGGGAGACGCAAAAAGGACGAGATTTAGGAGTCGTCGCCCGCCGACGCGGGGGGTCTGGGGCACGGTTTTTTTTGCGTAAAATACTGCGTATTTACGCAGTCGAGCTTAAAAATACGCAGTCAAAAACAAAAATACGCACCAAAATACGCAGCCGAAAAATTCGGTAGTACGAATTTCTAGAGTGCTCTAAATTAATTTCTTGAGACAATTTACCGTAGTTTGGGCTCTGGCTTCTTCTGGGGGGCTTCCGCCCCCCAGACCCCCCGCATACCTCTTCGATTCTCCTTCCGTCTACAGTTAATTATACTTTCTGCCTAAGCCCACGTTGTACCATGCGATGCTTTTCTTTCTATGTTTGATTTGATATAGTATATAAATTGTGTTCAATCAAGGGAACAGTAACTCTATTTGTCTAACCAAATATTGGCTTAAATATTAAACTGTTCAAGGCAAAGAAGTCAACGTTTTAAGAGCAAATTTACTCCGAAATTTAAAATTTTCTTCAACTTCTGGGGGGCTGCGCCCCCCAGACCCCCTGCGTACCTATATATATTTTTCGTCACCTATTCATTTATACTCTTACACCACAGAGAGAGCACGCAATTTAAACTCAAGCTAAGATTCCTAACGTTGTTTAAAACTCTTAAAAACAGCATTAATTCGACGCTAAATGTGTTTATAGCTTTTATAACGTTGAGAAGCGATTTTTGTAATTTTACGCAGTCGAAATTAAAAATACGCACTCGAAAACAAAAATACGCAAAATTTACGCAGGTCCGATTTTCAAAAAAACCCTGGTCTGGGGGCGGAGCCCCCAGAAGTTGAGAAAATTTTTGAAATTTTGAAAAAGCCGTGATGGAAATCTTTAAAAAGATTTCAAAATCTTTAAAAAGATTTCAATAAAAGTTGAGAAATTCTTTGACATAATGGGAAAATTTGTATTGGAAAGCTTGAAAAGATTTGAATAAAAAGCTCTGGGAGGCGCATTGTTAAAATTTTAAATTGTTAAAATCAATATAGAATATTTACTGAAAAGGAATACAAAGAGTTGTAACACAACTGCTAACATAATAATTTGACATAATGGGAAAATTTGTATTGGAAAGCTTGAAAAGATTTGAATAAAAAGCTCTGGGAGGCGCATTGTTAAAATTTTAAATTGTTAAAATCAATATAGAATATTTACTGAAAAGGAATACAAAGAGTTGTAACACAACTGCTAACATGTATCCATCATAAAAATATCAAAACCATAAAAAACTAAAATAGTCAACAATAAAACTGGCATCAAACATCTTAAGTACATATAGTCAATCAATACAAGAAGCAAAAATGCAAAGGAGCAAAAAGAGCTGCAGGCGCGAAAAATTAAAAAATATGACGTAGAAAAGCAGGCACGCACTTTTTTGAAATCGAGATAGAAAAGCCAGTAAAATTGAGATAAAGAAAGCGCCGCGTGCGAGAAAAATTGAGGTAAAAAATCGCCGCAGGTTCCAAACGTTGTAAAAGTTAACACATATGAGGGCCGCAGGCGAAAAAATTTTTTAAATCCAATTAGAAAGAAGCGCCGCAGGCCCGAAACTTTTTGAAAATTCAGCAGAAAAGTGCAGGAGGCGAGAAAAATTGTGAAAATCGAGGTATAACAGCACCGCAGGCGAGAAAATTGTAAAAATCGAGACAGAAAGTGCCGCAGGCGCGAAAAATTTTCATAATTTTTAATCTTATGCACTAATAATGGCTCAATTTTTGCTTTCTCCGCGAAAACCCCGGGGGTGGGGGTCGGAACCCCCATCCCCCCCTAGTGTGCCCATGGTATCAGAATGATATAACCGATGTCTCGCAAAAAAAATTTACTGAGTCTGCAAAAATTCTGGAAAATTATACTTCTTCTAAAATGTGTTAAAAATATTTTCGAAAAGCAACATTAGTTTCGTGGCATGCATTAAAAAGAGAAAATGTCAAGCTACATTTTGATATAAAAATGGCTTCCTAACTACAAGTAATGAATGAGTAGTAATGGTGCAAACTTTATGTGACCAAAGGGAATCATCACCTTAAGTATGTTTTCACTAAAACATTTTTATTAATTGGCGGGAGGGTTTGTGGTTATGCCTGTGCTAAGAACAGACTTTGGTTTGGCGAAAAAGCTACCACTTTGAGACAGTCATTACAATTAGTCCAACTCTAATGTTCTACTGTTTGTATGTAATACTCACCTATGATGATTTTGAGCTTTCATCACGTCCTAGACACCTTTACTGTTTTTGCCCTTTTGTCCTTTCCTGGTGAATTTTAGGGCAATTCTCCGCTGACATTTTTTAGTGGGGGAGTTATTGCCCCCAACTTTACGCTTCCCCGTGCATTTTTAGGAGATACCCCCGATTTGTACTCTCTTTTCGGGGTGCCCCATCATTGTTTTTGGGCGGTCGCCCAAAAGTGTCAAACCTCAAGATTTTGAGGTCACAGTTTCAGAAATTTTCAAAAAAGTTTCTAAAATTTAGCTAATTTACAGACATATATATTACGCTCATTGTAAGCTAAAAGCCATCTTTTTTTACCTGATATACCTAATTATTCGCGAAATAATTACGTGAATTTATTCCGCGGTCTTTCCCCTCTTCCACGTTTCGGAAATATCCCTTAACTTTCGAATCCCCAAAAGGATTTTCCGGTACCGGTTTGGAGTCTCACCATTTTCGTTTCATTTGATATTATTATGGTTTGCTTGAGAATATCGTTTCTTGTGTATTTTGTGTGTAGGTGCGATTTTTTGTCATTGTTGCTGCTGTTCGTGTAAAGTACATTACTGTAAATGTGGCTCATTTCTGATGATTGTAACAAAACTGCTAAAACAAGTGTTGTATGTACGAACGATGTGTATTTGGTTTATGTTGTAATTATTGTATTCCATAATGTGCATTGCATTTGAACGTGTATTTATTAAAGCTATCACGTCTTTCATTTTAAAATTAGCTGGTTAGGGGTTGTCAGTTATTTATGCAAGTTGCTGCAATTTGATCCTTTCTAATTTAGGGTCTGTTTCGTTGCAAGATGTCAGGAAAAATTTATTTGAAATTTTTATTTAGAAAGCATTTAGTTTAAAAATCTAGTCCATTCTGGTCTGCCTTCCGCTTAATAGATAATGGCGATAACCAAGGAATTCCAGCTAGTGGGAATGATGCTGTCTTATGGCATAGATTTGAGTTTTTTGGGGCAAGGACTCGCGACTTCCGATTCAAGCTTCCAGATTTTTGAGAATGACCTAAACTGGGCTTAGCCAAAGGATTTTTTCTTGGGGGGAATCCGAGGAGCAAGGAATTTGGGGGAGATTTTTCGAAAAATATCGCTATTTTTCTAGTATTCACTAAAAGTTTATTTTGATCGCAACAATACGCAGATTTAGTGTTGAAATGCGCAAAAAATAGTAAAAATCTCCGACGAGGCCGGAAAAGTTTATAAAATTTAGCCATTTCAACGATTTTTTCAGGGCAAAATTTGGTACCAAGCGGGGCATCGACTTTTGTTGGGGGGAAGGGTGTTTATGGGGGCCCACTAGAATTATAAGGTCAGTTGAATGGTTACTTCCAAAAGCTCAGAGGCTACTGCTAGGATCACTGTATTTTACTCTTTCAATTTTTAATACATTCAACTTCAAAATCCCAGAATGCTTAATTTTGGTGTGCTGGCGGACGATGGCCAATGCTTTGCTTTGGGTTTAGCAGGACCACCAGAAACCTATGTACGTAAACAACTAAAAAATCAGTAAACGGTTGGATTGCAGCAACGTTACACGGTGTATAGTGTTTGCGATGTGGTACACATAAAAACTTGTTTCCTTGTTACAACCCATGCAGCTGTGCACAATATTGCATAAAGTTGTGCAATTAAATGTTTGCAAGTTAGTACAAGCCATGGGTTGAGTAAAGTTGTGCAGTTCAAGTCTGTTCTTTAATGCATTTACTTTTTGACTAATTGTAGCAGTCCAGTCAGTCTTTGTTTTTTGCAAATGTTTAACAGATCGTGGACTAATTTTTTTAGTCAGCTACCGGTTTGTGTTAAAATTCGCAAGATCAAAAACTTGCCACATTTAAGCTCATTTCCCCAAGTCAATCTTTGCAACTGTGTAAGCAGAAATCCCATTTGGAGTTCACATTGCAGGCGTTTAAACAAAGAAGTATGGCCTTACTGGCAGAAGATCAATGCAAATTTCTGCTCAAGGAAAGAATTCAGGACGTTTTGGATTCCATTTTCCAGCCTGGCAATTATTCGATTCTCCGTTTTTGCAGAGTTGACGGCGGGAGAGGCTACTCATCGCATGTTGTATCTGTCGAATTAGTCTGGAAGAATGGACTCAATCAAATCGAGGAAAACAAATTACCGTCTAGCTTGGTGTTAAAGTTGCCGACAACCTCAAAATTTGACCACGAAGGGCCGGATTATTGCTTCCAGGTATTATGCTGATGGGTCGGTAAAATGGTTTCACGTTAGCTGTTGTTAAACGATATGATGTAATGAAGTAATTGGTTACACTTACGACTATCGGCCGTTTGCACCACATGTGATTAACTATTTGCTAAGCACTTGCTAATCCGAAGACCAAATGATCAGCTAAACAAGTTCTAATCTTGAGCATTTGCTTAGCAACAACTCCGTTGCACCACATCTGATTAGTAAGTGCTTAACAGATCATCAGTTTAGCAGTTGCTTAGCAAATGGTTAGCATTACTAAGAATTGACCAATGAAAATGCTGAAATTTTGAATTTGGACCAATCAGCTATGGGAATTTTATGCCATTGTCATGTGATTACAAGGACTGCCGTATCTGCTAATCACTTGCTTAACTTTTTCTCAGGACATACATTAGCAGTCTTTGAATTCGATGCAAGAAACCAAATTTTGTGTTCGGTTGAGTTATACATGCCCCTACCTGGGATGAGTTGTGTTGCTGAGTTATCTGTAGTATATATAAAATTAAACGAGTCGGATATTTCCAAATTCCAAACGTTTGAGAATCTTAAAAATGCTTTTATCTCGTTACACTTTAGCGTTCCAAATTGTTGGCGAACATTTTATTTGATATCTTGCTATTAGGGGCAACGTGGAGAACCTCTAAGTATCCAGCAAGCATTTTCGCCATTACGGTTTGACTGGAGATAATAATAAATTCGAAAAATTAGCAGGAATTTCGCCGGTAATCCTCCTCCAAAATAGGATTAAATATTTGCTTCTTGAGCAATTGATTAGCATCTGCTTAGCAGTTGGTTAACTTAATCATATTTGGTGCAAAGGAGTTTGGGATTAAGCACTCGCTAAGCAATTGCTAAGCTAAGCACGAAATTCGCTAATCATTTGCTAATCACATTTGGTGCAAACCAGTGTATAGAGAGAACTAAAACAAACACTTATGCAGCCTAGCTAAGCTAAACTTAACTACTTTTACATACCAATACCCGATTTCAATTTTCTTTTCAGGAAACAACGCTAAAGGAACTTCATAGAATTGAGTGCCAAACTTATTCATTCCTTCAAACGATATCGGCAAAGCTTAACTTCAAGTCGTTCGCTCCGGCTTGTTTTGGTCTGAAAATGATTACAGGAGAGGTAGAGAAAGGGTTTCTGGCTTTGGAGGATTGGTCGGATGGTACGGTACCGGATTTTGTCCAGGGTCTGTCTCTAGAGCAAGCCAAGGCAGTGCTCGACGGTGTAGCTCGACTTCAAGTAGCTGGGATGCTTCATGACAGCTGGAAAGCCGAAGCAGTCCAACTCCGCGTCTCCAAGTTTCAAAGGATTGTGAAATTCAAAGACTTTAATCATGAAACTATGCTGCGGGAATGCCCAGATGTTTACATGGTACTTAAATAAGCTTGGTGTAAGTTTAGATTGAATAAATTTAGATTGAACAGAATCAAGATTTTATTTGGGATTAGTTTTCTAATTCTGCCTGGAAGGCTTGCCTTGTACTCCTATGTCTGGTATATACGTACACGGAACAGATGTTATGCACATTTCCGACTCGGCTGTCTGGTGTAATGGCTAGCACTTCTGACTACAAATCGAGAGGCTACAGGTTCGACTCCCGGTAGAACAAATTTTTTAGATGTTTTATTTTCCTTCCGAGGTGCTGCTCTTTTTGCCCCTTTTACCGTCAATTTTTGTGTGGAATTCTAGTAGACAAGGATTGGGTGTGCAGCTTTACCTCAAAGTTTGTCGAAACTATTTCAGGTTAGTAAAGACATGATCGATCAAATATATGACGTAGATCGTATTATTGCCTCTCTGTTCCCAGAAGATCCTGCAAGGATCAGGTTCTAGTTCATGGCGATTTGTGGCCAAACAATATACTATTTAAGAAGAATTCTAACGGTAAATGTGAACAATAATTATGTATTGCTTGTCCATAAAGCTAGCCTGCCCCAAAGAAAATATTCACTAAATTATGTAATTTCACAATCTTTACATATATAATTATTATTCAGTTTTATTTCTGCATTTTTGGTGAATAGATAACAATAAGGAGGTGAAAATATGCAGACTTGGGGATCGAAAGAACCAATAGAGTTTAGTCGACATATATCTAAATATCCTACCACTCAGCTTACACGGAAGGAAACAGCTATGCTGAACTTGGAAACAGGTTTATTGCTCTGATTTCAACTTTTCGGACTGCTGTATTTTTTATTTTCTCTCATTTCTAAATGAAGGATTTCATTATTTCAGGAGAAGCGACGATTTGCTAGGCTTCTGCGACTGGCAAGACGTCCATGCCGGATCACCCGGGGAGATCTATCGATTTCTTGTCTACAGTCTTCAGCCTGATTGCAGGCGCGCCCATGAACGATCCCTTACTGCAGCACTTCTTATGCTGCTTTACAACAGCACCTCCCAAAGGGTAGATGTTATCTAATTGAGCTTACAGCAAGTCGAGCATGTCCTTAATTGAGCACAACACAGTCCCATACAAGCCGTCACCACGACATAGAAATTTCAGGTCGTAGTGTGCAGGGTTTTTTGGTTTTCGGATTTGCGTCAACCTTGCGTCCAGCTAATTTTAAGTTGCGTCCCGTTAAGAAATTTTGCGTCCAGGTAAACGATTGTTTTAGCGTGTTTTATATGCAAAAATTGTATTCTTTATAAAAAATGCCGATTATTTCTTTAGTGAAACATAATTTAAATCGTATGAAAAAGTACTTAGAGCGGTGATGCTACTGAACAGTAATGCACGATTACAAAATATGTGAAATATGCCCTATATACACGGGGGTCTGGGGAGCCCCCCAGAAGTTGAGAAAATTTTTTTGCGATTACGGAAAAATCCGCAATGCAAATGTTCAAAACTATTTAATTCGCATCTGTTGTATCTAACACATATCATGACCAATTTTTGATATTATTGACACACATTATTCAGATGTTTGATGTTATAGTTAAACTAATTAAGTATTAGTTAAATAGCTATAAAATTAATATCATTGAGAACAACGGCAGTAATCTTGTTTCGAAAACTCTGAGAACTAATGAATTCCGAAAACATGACAAACAAGTATAGTCTGGGGCGAGCCCCCCGAGAAGTTGGAGAAATTTTTGAAATTACGGATAAATCCGTAATGAAAATGATTAAAGAGATTAATTTGTCATTAGATATATTTAACTAAAATACCTGATGCAATTTTGTGTAAATTACATTTGTAAATTATAGAATTTTGAGTTGTTTTCATTTTGAGAAGTCAGTATCAATAAACAAAGAGCGTGCATGCGATGCGTAGTGCAGTATTAATCAAAGGCAAAACAGTGAAATATTAACGTTGGTTACGAATACGATTAACCCTAATGCCTGAATTTCTTCAGGACAAACGTTTTTCGATGTTTGCGCTAGAATGCTTTAAATGAACCAAACCAAAAATTGGACAAATTTAATTCTAATTCTAATTCTAATTTAATAACTAATAAAATTCTACAAATTTTGGCTGACTTTTTGGCAATTAAGGGATTAGCCCCCAGAAGCTGAAAATGTTTTGAAAATCCAGTAAAGAACAAAATTTAGACATTAAAAACTGTGCTAATGCAATTGTATGAACCTCATTACATTACAGGATCCCAAAAATTTGGATATTCGGCTACGGCTACAAATTTTATTAATAGTGGTCTTTGACCCGTTATGTATCGATACAGGTAGATAACTCAACTAATAACTCAACAAGTACTGACACATTACAAAGCGTTGGCATTCGATGACATAGTGGAAAACTATCAGGGGGTCTGGGGGCGGAGCTCCGAGAAAGAACTGAGAAAATTTTTGAAAAATATGGAAAAATTGGTACTGGACTGGAAACATTTAAAGTTTTCACTTTTACAAGTTTGAGTTTTCTCCCAAAATAATGTTGCGTCTAGCTTGCGTCCCGTTAAAATTTCGTTGCGTCCAGATAAGAAACTTTGCGTCCAGACGCACTTCTGGACGCAAAAAAACCCTGGTAGTGTGCTTCCGTGTACCTTTCACAAAAATTAGTTCGTAAGGTGCTGGTATCACTTTGTGTAAATTCGACCCTACAAGCTCCAATTCTTTATGAAAGTGGATGAAACTTTCCAAATACATTATTTTCGTGCTCTTTAACATTCTGGAACCAGTCCCTGATTTTTAGGTGTAAAGATAAGAAAGTTTTGGTTTTAGCCCTTATTCTCTCAGTACGTAGTTGATACATCGGATTGGTTGTAATGGCTGGAAAGAGGGCACTAAAATGAACATTTTTCCTTTTACAACCCCTGAGCTATCTCCTGTGGTTAAGGCAACATAAGCCAAAAACTATTTTTGGGGTCAAAAAATGGCCATTTTTGAAGAAATCGGTTTTTTCAAACTTGCTGCCAAATCTTACGGACAATTTCGGCTTATTTATACTCAATCGATACACCGTCCAATTGCGCATTTTATCTATACCTATTCGCTGGAGTTCGTTGCTTTAAGCTAGGGAATTCGCCGAAAAACCATTTTGGAAAAATTGCGATTATTTTGTTTTGAACATTGATTTCTCAAAAACTGCACAATGGATTCGCGTGATTTCTGGCTGAATGAAAATTCGCCCTATTGTGGAGCGACATTTTTCTTGGTTTGAGCTAAAACTTCTCGAGTTGTGAGAAAACTGAATAGAAAGTTGCGAAATTTCGTGTCATCGCGCATTTGCCGGATTTTCTGGAGTACTGAGACTTTGTTGAGCCAAATCCAAAAAATGTCCCTCGGCCCATATGTCCTATGTATGATAGCACAAGAAGAAATTTTGGCCGGTGTCTGCAGTTTCGAGAAATCGAAGTTAAAAAATTTTTAGTCTATATTCAGTCTGTCAGATGTCAGCATGTCACACGTTTTTTGCTATTTTTTGCCAATTTTGCTAATTTCGTAAGCTCATGACAGATTATAAGCTTTAAAATGATGTATAAAGCTCTTTCCAACTCCCAAAATTGCGAAAGTTATAGCGTTTCGAAAACTCACCACAAAAGCTTACTGCATAAAAGGATACCAGCACTTTAAATGACGCTTAACAGCGCTCGCTAAGTTTCAGGACCCCATTTTCCATGGTATCAGTTCAGCTGTAATCTGTAAAGCTCTGTCAGCTATATCCTGGCTTTTTCGTATTTCAGATAAAGTGATACCGTTTACCTTTGCTCAGGTTGAGTCGTATTGTCGAGAAACGATGGGACACGCGGCCCTGTGGCTGCATCTGGCTCCGGCCTTCTTGGGAAATTTCAACGACATCTCGCCAGAACAGCGCAGAGAACTGATCTGGCGATCTTCCTGCGTTGTTCAAGATGCCTTATCCGTGGAACGACAGCATTCTCGCAGCGGAGACTGTCATCGTTAGAAGGAGATTCTAGAAACACACGCACTCGTGTCGCACACGAGAGAATCCCGATAACTCCCCGGTTGTATCGGCGGGCCAGCTCTCCTGTGGGGACCGACGGACCCTTTCGGCCGGCCGCTTTAGCAACACTGATTTGCATAAACTCAATTACATCGATTGTTTTGTCATTTTTCCTCTTTATATATATAATCCATATTTTACCAGCTAACTAACAACTTTTTGTTCTATTCAACACAAATACAGTCAACTGTTGTTAGATACATATCTAGTCAGGTAGACAGGTTAACCAATTAGATGCTAAAAATGGAAATGGATTTGAAACTATTATGGAGGGAGGGGGAAATGAGTTCAATTCTCCTTGCTTTTGTGTGAAATGAGATACCGAAGCTTCATAACAAACAATTAAAAAAATTGCATTTTTACCAAAATTCAGCCTTCTCTACTGAAAATTGAAATACCCTGAGCAATTTATTGTTGTTTGAAAACGCAGTAACCAAAGTAACAATTCATCGTTTGTCAGATATAGGTGGAATTTGAAATTACGTTTTTCAGCCGATCACTCCAAATGAATCAGTCAAATACAACCAATGAAAGCTTTGCCAAAACCGTTGTTAGATACCAAATCTTTGCATCATGTCTAGTAGGAGTTTCTCTGGTCGTTTATCTGAGAGTGTGTTTCATGTTTTGCAAGCACAAGAAAAACGCACTTCGACAATCCATTCTATCGGCTGGCTTTGGGACTTGGTGTTTTCGATTGCATTTATCTCTGTCAGCAGATTACCCTTGCTGATGTCACTGTTATGCTGAAGGTAGAGAGCATTTCAAAAGTCTATATCGCTATCGGTGGCTACATTACCAACTTTTCTGCCTGGTCTATACTGGAGCTAATTGTCGGGGTGGGACTTAGTCGATTGATTGTAGTGGTCTCCCTGCAAAAGATCTACGGTCTACTTTACCAATAAACAGTCCAACATTATCATTGCCGTCTGTATGTGTCTGTCGGGAATAACTACGTCTGGGATGTACGCAATTGGATGCATCTTTAATCCCAATGGGATCACCTACCGTTGGATCTGCGGTGCAGGTGTGAGCGCGGAATTGGAGGGTTGGACGGTAACCTATCAGATGGTAAAGTCCATTGCTTTAACAATTCTATTGGTTCTGATTTATACCGCGATCCTTGTTCGACTTAAGGCCTTGTCGGAAGCACCGCTGCAGCCAAGGAACGGAGATTAGTGGCTCAGTTTGGGATAATATGTCTGGCTTTATATCAAGCTATGTGGTGTCCTATTGGTCCAGCATTTGGCTGAGCGCCAACGGATTCATCTCTACTGAATCCGGAGAAATGCTGCTTGGATTATCCGCCCTAGCTAACAGTGCCATAAATCCGTTCGTCTACATCGCATTCAGCACTGATGTTCGCAAAATGTTCATGCCTTCTCATTCTTGCAAAGATCAAGACTAGATTCAAACTAAAAACCGTGACTGGCGTGAGGGTTAGTGCGAGTGCAACCGCACCCACTATAAACTATAAACGAGTACAGAAAGCAAAGCGTCGTACCTATCGACTTCACGTGAAGTTTCGGGAGTGCCGCTGGGGTAAAGTGATTCTGACTCTCATGTATTATGTACTCTTGGTTAAAGCTGAATGCTTCGTTCAAAGCAGTGTACAAAATTGCGTCCGTCGATCGTATACGACATCAACAAGCAAGATCTCCTATTACGTAGCCTACTGGGTTTTCTCTAGGCCAAACAAGTAAAAGAGGGGGCTGGGATAAAATGGGCGAAAAAAAATGCTAAAAATACAGTAAAATTTGCGTGTTTTCTACATATACCGCTACAACTAAAGCTCGAAAGTGCTCAAATCAAGTTTTACTACCAAAATAGACGAGTTTTGAGCAAAAACGTCCGGCGAAGTCGGAAAAATTTTGAAAATTCCAAAAATCCTTAAAATTCTGGCATTTTCTGGGCAACTTATAGTGAGTGGGGGAAAGCCCAAAAGTGGGGGGGACGCCCCCCACCTCCCAAAAAAAACAACCCAGATTCTTACACCAGTCTACTAGCCGACTACAACATCATTAGTTTACTCATGATAAATATTAAATACATTTCATTAAATAAATTAATCATCAGTTTTTGTGAGCTCCAGATTTGGATAGAATTCAAGACCTTCCACGGTTTCATCCCTACAAAGCCGGGAAGCCGATTCCGCCAAAAGACACCTGAAAACAAAATAAATAAATATAACAAATAATTATAGTGGTATAAAGATATAAGAAGTTTAGGGTTACTATGTAAGTTAAAAATTTTCTCGAATAGAAACAGATCAAGCACGCTTCCAGGGGCTAGTTTTATCAAAGTTGTCGAATCCGTAAGCCGTCGAGTAGCCATTTACTGACAGTACATTATTTCTTTTGTAATAAAAATTAAACAGCCGTCACTGAAGTCTGATTTGTGGCCAGTATAGTTTGTAGAACAATGTAAAGTACTGTAGTTTTACGTTCTAAATGTTAAGCTTTGTCGAGTACAACTTTTACACTGAAAAATTCTAGAGTAAAATTACACTCGAGAACTGGATTCGACAACTAGCAGCTATTTTTCAACTGTACTCGCGTTTCAGGATCACAAGCTTCAGTGACATTTCCAGCGTAGATTAGCTACTCGACTCGGCGACTCGACAAAGTTTTATGAAACTGGCCCCAGGTTTCAGCCTGAATTATAATTCAAAGAAGAGCTTAAAATAGGAAGAGTATGACATTGAGCTCTGCTTAAAATAACCATTGGTCACATTATGGTCGAAATTTCACAGGTTATCATTCTCACAGATAGCACTCGGCTGAGCGGAAATGCATGTGATTAGTTATTCAGTGGATCATGTCAAAATTAAGTATATCCAAAAAAGCATATCGTGTGGAGAACTCGAAGAGGGTCGAGCTTAGCGATGTTAACCTGTGCTACAAATTACAATCGACCAAACCTAAAGCCATACACCTGATCAGGTTGAGCAGGGTCAGAGATCACGAGAAGAAGGCGGGAACACCGATTAGCGCTGCTAACCGAGTTACACGGGAACCGACCTTTTTTAGAACTGAATCTGATTAGACACAGGTGGAAGGAATGGTAACTTCACCGTCACCAATCATATCAATTTTTGATCAAGTGAGAATAATAAATACACGGTGGTCAACAAGACAGAGCCTGACCCTCTCTCCAATCTCGGAGGAAGTACATGTAGTATGTATGTCACATCACATGAGTTTTACTTCATCAGTACTGGCTTATGCCTTGGCAATTTTTATGGGGGGGGGGGGGCTTCCCCTTACATGGGGGGGCATGGGGGGGGAAGGGCTCGTCTGATATGTATAGTGGAAAAAATATCACCCAAAATAGCTTACTTTTACACTAAGTTCAATGCTACGTACGTATGTATGGAGACAGCAGGAAAGTCTACATAAATATGTACGTAACTATATCAATAAAATTCATCTATGATAATCATATTGATATTTGATATATTGATATTTTGTATGTGCAGTATAAATACCAATGCACAAATTTAAGTTCTAGTTAAGAAGTTTAAGTTCTAGTTAAGAACAATAACTTAAGTTTAAAGACAGGCTTAACAATGATAAAGCGATACCACATCTCAGATTTCGCCCTTAGTATGGCGACCATCCTGCAAGCTGAATATATTATCCGGCAAGGGCGTGCTGGCTTACTTTTCTTACTTCCAACATATACGTACGTACTCTTGGTTACACCCATCATGCACTTTCATCCAACCTTAAGCTAGATCAAAAACCACTAAAATTCCTTCCTACCACTGTTTAGCCAGAACCACCGAAACGCCTAGGAGCTCGGGCCAGTTCTTCTGCCGTGAGGGATCCATGGGCGATCACGGATTCCTCCGTCCTCTGGATGCTCTGATCCAGGCTGAGTCGACTCGCCATCAGAACACAAACTCCACTTTCAAATTTATGCATTCTAAAAAAGGAAATAAAAGTGAAAATAAAAACAAAAGTAATAAACGCAAAAAATATTCCTGTGCAAATTCGAATAATTATTTCATGTTGAATGGCAGAGAAACAAACATGATAAACGACAGAAAATGAGAAAGTTGATAACTGATAAAAAAATAAGAAAAAATTAAGAAAACAATACCTGATGGGTAGATCTAGCGTATTTAGAGCTTCACAAAGCATTCAGTATATCGTCCGGTGATACAAGCTACAAACACAAATATAAACGATCAAAGTAAAATCATTAGTGATAACAACAGTCTGTAAACGAATTTGTAGATACTTACGGCATATTATATTCGGATGACCTAAATTGCTTTCAAACAGTAACACGGTAGCAATTTTAGAGTTTCGCAAACATGCAAAAATTCTAGACTACCTGACGTGACCTACCTCAAGACCACGTGCACGATTAATACGACAATAGGCACCGGTTAGGCACATCATGCCACCACACTCCTAAAATACAGGCACAAAAAAGATTACAATTTACATTCCCAAACTCAACGGTCGCTTTTGAGCTTCTACACTCTGTGAATTTAAGTGCTATGAGGATGATGCAAATGAAACTCGGTATTAAAAACTAAACAGTAGTCACCGAGGTTTAATTTCTGGTCGGTGCAATTTGTAGGACAATGTAAAATAGTTCCACGGTTGAAATATTAAGCTTTAAAAATTTTTTTTTAAAATTTGTCGAGTAAAATTATTACATTAAAAAATTCTCGAGTAAAATTTAACTAGAGAACTCGACTCCGGAAAACAAGCAGATATTTTTCAACAGTATCTGGGTGTTTCAGGAGCATAAGTCACATATGTTTCCAGCGTAGAGCAGCTACTTGACTCGACGACTCGACAAAGTTTTATGAAACTGGCCCCTGGTATCCGTCAGATCAGCGGAGGAAATGGGATCAAAATCCGCGGCACGACTAATCAGGTCCAATTACGCGACATCATCCACGTGTTTACATTTACGTGTCGAGTGGTTGCTTGCGTTTTCCTCATTCTTCATGCCCGTTCAGACTTCTCCTGTCCGAAGAAAGGTACATTGGGCTGGGCTGAAATATGAACCACGAAGACTTGTGACGACCTCTGTGTGTCTCGTTATGTACAGTTTATTGGAGACAGACGAGCCCCAGAAATCACAACATAATAAAGGAGAGGCGGGGGAAGGTAAATAAAAGTACACAACAGATTTAACGTATTTAGCAGCGGCCAATCAAAATGTAACCAAAATATAACAAAAAACTACCCAAAGGAACTACATACCCTCTCACAGGGCGTCCAGCTTGCCTCAAGTGATTACCTCAATAGGCTTCTGCAGTACAGTGACCATCTCTCGAGCCAATTCAGTATAGTAACGATCACCGCTACCGTAAGAGCCCCGCGTCACCGGGTCGGAGACGCCCAAACTCAGCAAAAAGGACTGGAACTGGACTGTCTGAAAAAAGCAAGTCAAATAAAAACAAATAGAAAAATACGTACAGCCAACATAAGATTAAAAAGCCACAATGATACTTATGACAATTCAAGGTACTATTTCTTTAATGGATTAATTTTAACCTAGTCCGTTTAATCTTTAAAGAAATAGGACCTATAATAATGACGACCCTACATTCAGAAACTGTTCTGCAATGTGTGATTCTGCCAAATGAAATTAGATGATCTGTGTGCTAACCTCATCCTCAGTGACTTCTCCCTGTTTGGCCTGAATCTTACTGGAAATGCTCTTGGATAAACTGACCATGTCACGAGCCTACAGACAACACAAAAACTTATGGACCAAAACGTGCGCACTAACTCACTTCTTGAACAGAACGCATGCAGTAATTTGAAAATTACTGATAACATCATTTTGCAGAAGCAAACACAAATGAGAAAGAAGGAAAAAAGTCATGCACCGTCTATATAATATGCCAAAAGTCAACTTGATGGATTACTCTGTTAAATTTTAAAAGAATTTAGGTATTCATTTTAAACAATTTCTAATTGATTGCGGAATTTTTAATCCTAAATGACTCTCAAAACTACCGCCCTTTTAGACCTACCATATTGATAAGCTTAGTGAGATCCTCAGAAGTTTGATGAATATTTTGACTGGCTTCCGAATGCTTTTCCAGTCGATGACGTTCAATTCATGAAATTCCGGCTCGGGTTTTCCGACCCTAAAAATTAGAAAAAGAATTCCCAACTAATGAAAATCACAAGAGCGTAAAAATTGAAAGTTTCTTAATTCATCCCTAAGCTAAGAATTTGATACAAAGCTCCTAAAATAAAGGAACTTTTTCTTACCGGCAGTTGAGCTATAGGCTTCAGCCAAGCCTTCTTTCAGGCACCATCCAGGGCTTCCAGAAACTAAAACAAAATACAAAATAAATGTCAGCAACTTTCTCTCCTCATTGTTTTGACTGTGAATATTGAAGCCTAGAACTTTTAGAACTTTTAAAATGTGTTGACTCAGTTTTTTAGAACCGAACTTTGAATTGCTCATTCGAGCGTGTTGTCTGTTACGTTTATCTTGCTTGGTAGGCTAGTAAAGTGTAGGATAGGCACTCTGCTGACATGGTAGCAGAGCTATTTTCTGTTACATACTAGCCCATTTGATTCAGTTTTAAGTCAATTATTAGGTTTGACTTGATTACCCATTTGATTCAGGATTGGAAAACATTGCCGCAAGGCACATAGGTATTATATTCCTTTCCGGTGTTCGCCGCAAGGCATTTTCTCGGTATCATTGTAAAGTCCTGCCGCAAGGCTTAGTAAGTTCGGCTAGTTTCGACCGTCAACTTAGCTGGTTTCTGGTTTCTTAATTAACTCTGTGCCGCAAGGCCAAGTTACAAAAAGCAATTTTTCTGTACGCAGGTTTGCCGCAAGGCGGTTTGTGCTGCTGTTGTTTTCTGCCGCAAGGCTGTTTTGTGTTGCTGTTGGTTTCTGCCGCAAGGCTATTGTGTTGTTTGCCGCAAGGCTCAGTTTGGTACTGCTAAGTTTTCCAGTTCCAACAGTTCCAGTTCATCTGTTCAGCCACCACGCTGTTTCATCGGACACTATCCTACCTGTTGACCATTTGCCGCAAGGCTGGTGTCTTCTGAAGACCAAGTGTTGTACCGTCTTTTGCCGCAAGGCTGGTAAGTTGTACCCACCCAACCACCGCTGCAAAGCGCGACCAGACCCATTTTCGATGGATGAACGAGAAGCAAGATTGTTACAGCGTCATGTTCAGACGCAGGAAGAAACACTCCGAATGCTCCAAGAAGCTCACAGCAGGATTCAGTCAGATGCTGCGGCTGTCACTAGCGTACAGGCAGAAGTTTCCCAGCTCAGGGAAACTACTGAATCAGTCTCCAATATTCCTTTGTTTTCAGGTGATAGCGGGCTCAGTTTCAGCTTCCACGAGTGGTTTGAGTTATTCGAGCTCATTGCTTCAGGTCAAAACTGGCCCGTCCAACCAAACTGCGTAAACTCCCAACCTATCTTCGTGATAGTGCGCTGGAGCACTAGAGGGAATTGGATGATGCTACAAAGCGAAACTACACCACTCTGGTTGCTGAACTTCACCGAAGACTGGATCCGCCGGAAAATGAACGCGTGAACGTGATTGCGCTGCGAAGCCGCCACCACAAGACTGGCGAAGCAGTTAGCACCTATGCGAAGGACATCAAGAAATTTGCCCGAGGAGCTTATCCTAACATGGAAGCTAGCGCACGCGATAACCTAGCAAAGGAATTCTTCATTGTTGGACTGCAGCCTACGGTCTCAAAGGCTGTTATGTCTAAAAATCCGGCGACTTTAAAAGATGCTTTAAGTCTTGCCGAGAAAGAAGAAGCTCAACGGAAACTGATTGGTGAAGCCTTCACAGAAACATCAAACGATGGTTTGCTCCGTGAATTGATTGAACTTCAGAAGTCGACTAAAGCACAACTTTCTCAGCTCGCTAGCTTGAAGTCTGAAGAGCGAGCCACCGTTGCTGCTGCCGCCATGTCCTCTGACCGATCTGTATCATCGCTTGAAGATAGACTCACTCGTTTGGAGAAGCGACTGGATGGATTCTTTGAGGCGCAGGTTCGGAAATCTCGCCAGCGAACCGAATCCACAGCATTTGGTGGTATGCAGCGCCGCAACAATTCCAACGGCAACAAGCAAAAGGGACCATGTTTCAAATGTGGAAAGCTTGGGCACGTTAAACGAGACTGCAGATCTCCTGCTATAAGAAGCTCGAAACCAATGCAGAAACGAGGTAGCGATTCTTCTAACTGGAGGCGTGATGGAAAGGCGCATGCTGTCACAGCTGCTTCTGAATCCGAAGACGAAGATGATGATCCACGAGCTTTCGTGGCGGAAATGAAGTCTCTCAAAGAAGAACTTTCTAACATCAAGGTGGAGGGTCGTAGGTGGAAAGTTCGCTTTACCGAGAAGTCAGTCAATAATAATCATAGCTTAGGTGGTCGCTAGATGAATTACAAGTAACACGCTTTTACTAACTACTCCAGTTCACAATCAAAATAACGCAACCAGTTAGTAAGCAAGATACTACCAGAATCGAATGTTCTTAGCTTTTCTAAACGTATTGCATCTGCTCCTGCCGCCTTGCTGGAGCCTCCCTATCAAGTACTTTTTGTCTGGGTTTTGCTCTTATTTTTGTGTCTCCTTTTGCTAGCTGTTTCATAGTAGTTGAACCAATCTCATCATAAGCTCAAAACTGTCGTTACATTTCCTTCCCCTTTTACAAAAAAAACTTGGACACTTAGGATCAAACAAACTAACAAACAAACAAACAAATAACCAAATCAAACGAAACGAGCAGCATAGCAATACTAATAACATTGCGCACCTATGTACATTAGTCTGTATGGCCACACAGATTTAATATTTACAGCAGAACAATGAAAATTTGTATTTGCTAAAATTTCTGTTGAACTCTAAAATGCTGTAGGCACTAGCTACTTTATGTTTTCACCATTGCCTACGTTGCCAATTTAATAACTCTTTGGAATCCCTTAAGTTGCAGTATAGGCTCCAGCTACTTTATATTTTCACCGGCGCCTACGTAGCCACCGTAAGGTATTCCAGTCAAGCTGCATATTCAAGAAACATGTACAACGGGTTTCTGCTCAACTTAACCGAAACTGTCGCAAGACTTGTAGCATCCCGGTACACGCCGACTATATAAAATTCACATTAGACAGGTCGAGGCAACGGTTGTATAGAAGGCTAACAACCAAACAAACGGTCAACGACAGCAGGTGATGCCCAGACGTTAGTAAGGAAACTAAACGAAACATACTAAATAAAACTAATCCGAAATTATCAAACTGCAATGTGGGTCGTTAAGCTTACTTTATGTTTTCGTCTTAACAGACCAGCAGCAGTTATCCAATTTTACTGCAAAGAAAGGAAACGAGACTCGTAGCTGAGAAGCTATAGGATAGTCGAGAAGGAAAGATAGTTGGCGCCAAAAAGAAAGGAAGAAAACTACTAGTCCGAATCCTAAACTTGCAAAGGCCGTAAATTTCGGGCATGTGCACAAAATGTTTCGTTGCTGTCTAAATCCTGGAGGACACACGTCGCTGGAGATAGCTTCTTCTTTACGCGATAAGGTCCTTGCCACCTTCGGTCAAACTTTTTGTTTCTGTAGAAGTTCCGAAGCAAAACTAACTGACCAGGCATGAACTCTGGCGACCTAGCCTTAGATTTGTGGGCTCTTTCTTGCCAGTTGTGGGCCTTTCGCTGCCCTCTTAGAGCTTTGGCCTGCAACTGTGCTAGTCCTCGCCTAAGAAAGTCGTAGTACTCTGTAACGTCGGAGCTCGGTAGGTCGTGCCCAATGCTTACTAAATCAGACGGTAATCTGGGCAGCCTTCCAAATAGCATTTGAAAAGGACTAATACCGGTGGAGCTGTGCACGCTACTGTTGTAAGCAAAAGTCACGTAAGGCAAGAATCTATCCCATTTTCTCGGAGAGCCCTGGACACAAACTGAAATTTGTTCAGCCACTGTCCTATTTAATCTTTCTACCAGGCCGTTGCTTTGCGGGTGAAAAGGCGTTGAATACAGTTGCTTAATTTCAAGGAGGCTAGTTACATTCCTTAACAACTTAGACATAAATGCAGCCCCTCTATCCGACTGAAGTACCACCGGACAACCGTGCTGTAGTACCACGGAGTCAACAAGGGTTTTAGCAACTGTAGCTGCATCAGCCTTTCGGCAACTTGCTGTTACCGCCCATTTTGTGAAATAGTCTATAAATACGATAGCAAAACGGTTGCCCGTTCGTGTTCTCGGAAGTGGGCCTAAAATATCTACGCCTACACGTTCAAATGGCTGGTCTGCTAGTATTTGCTGTAGTGGAGGTCTACCAACTGTTGAACTCTTAACAGGTTGGCATCCAGAACACTTTCTGCACCAACTCTCGACATCACGAGCCATACCTGGCCAGAAGAACCGTGGCGAAAGCCGCGCAAGTGTTCGCTTGAATCCAAAGTGACCTGCTAAAAGACCACCATGCACTCCACTTAAAAATTTAGCCTTTAAACTTTCGGGAATGACAATTTTACGATTCTTAAGACGCCTGCTGTATTTGCATAACAACCCATTGTCGATGCAATAGCCACTAAGTGACGTGTCTCTAGACTTCAACTGACGAAGGTGCTTTAAGCAGAAGGGGTCTTTCCGCTGGGCCTCTGCTAACTCTTCCAATGAAATACTTGAAGGAAAGCCGGCTGAAATGATTGCTGCCAATGTCGGGTTACGGGAGAGATAATCCGCGTTCCCGTTGTCTTTGCCACGCCTGTAAACTACGTCAGTGATGTTATACTGACCAAGATCCATAGACCAACGAGCCAATCTACCTTTCGGATTCTTAATACTTCGGATCCACTGCAAAGGGTTATGGTCTGTTACCAGCTTAAACTCATGGCCATAAAGATACGGTCTGAACTTGTCTTCTACCGCCCAGTGCATGGCTAGTGCTTCCTTCTCTATGGTGGAATAATTCTGCTCACTGGGACGCAACCCTCTACTGGCATAGCATATAACCACTTCCTCTCCTTCTCTGTGCTGGGACAACACCGCCCCAAGACCGCTGTCGGAAGCATCTGAATATACAATAAATGGCTGCGAAAAGTCCGGTCTACGTAACAAGGGCTCGCTGGTCAGCACCCTCTTTACCGTTTCGAACGCTTTCTGACAATCAGTACTCCACCTGAACGGGACGTTCTTTCTCAGAAGCCTGGAGATGGGTTCAGTGACATGCGACAAGTTCGGAATGAAATGACGATAGTAGGAAGCTAGACCAAGAAAACTTCGCGCCTCCTTAGTACTCCTCGGAGCGGTCAACCTACTGATGGCTTCGGTCTTGGCAGGATCGGGCTGGACGCCCTTGGCACTCACTAGATGTCCTAGGTACACTACCTGTAACTGACAAAATGAGCATTTCTTTCCCTTGAGCTTGAGGTTTGCCGACCTCAACCGCTCTAGGACCTCGCGAAGCCTAATCAAATGTTCCTCAAATGTTTCCGAAAAGATTGATGTCATCATTAGACTAAACAGATTTTGCTAGTCAACCCACTAAGAACAAACTGCATCATCCGTTGGAACGTCGCTGCCGCATTACACAGCCCAAACGGCATGACGTTGAACTGGTAGAGACCGTTCTGGCAGACAAAGGCTGTTTTTCCTTGTCCTTCTCCGCCATGGGTATTTGCCAGTAGCCTGAGCTAGATCTAAACTTGTGAAGTATTGGCGGACCCTAAAGTATCCAGCGATTCATAATCCGTGGTTAGGATGAGAGTCTTTTACCGTGACAGCTTAAGACGACGGAAGTCTATGCAAAACCTGTCACTACCATCCTTCTTCTTTACAATAACTATGGGCGAAGCCCATGGGCTAGTACTCGGACTAATGATACCGCGTTTTAGCATGCTCTGAATATTTTCCTCAATTACCTTCTTCCTTGATTCGGGCTCGCGGTAGTGTTGCTGCTTTATCGGTTGAGCCGATGTGGTCTCGATACGATGCTCTATGACATTGGCCAAACCCATGTCATGATCTCCAGTTGAAAACCTATCGGAATACTCCGTAAGGAGTTGAACCAGCTGATCGTAGTCCCGCGGCGACAATTGAGCCTTGGCATTACTTAAATTCACTCCTAAAGGTTCGTTGGGTTCGATGGGGCTGAAACCGGGTCATTATTAGCCGTTGAGGCAGAGTTCACTGCGTTGCAGGAAAGAATATCTTCTCTAACCGCGCTAACTCCCAAATGAGCAGAGGCAGTGCCTACTGTCAGCCCACGGTGCAAAAAGTTCTGCGTTTGTGGGGTTCGCTAAGCGCAAAGGAATGTGCCTGTTCCGAGAGACGACACATCTGCCAAGCAAGAACTGCTGCTTGGAATCAGAGAATTTGGAACAATAGGTTCCACAAGCAGACTTTGGAAACTCGGTTCGCCGGTCCCGGCGGCAAAGTTAGAAAGGGGTGAAAGGTTAAAAGAATGGTTTGTTAAAACGAGAGAGCGGTTTTAGATTCGGAAGTTTGTCTGCATGAACAGTAGAACTATTGGTAGAGTTCCTTTGATTGAAATTCCTTGTGTTTCCCAGAAGCGTCCAGATCAGTGGTCGTTTTCAACAACTAAAAAACAATAATTTCGCTGAAAGGCACGCGGGTGAAGCTAAAAGGGTGTGCACACCGGGGCGTGCTGCTATAGGGGGCCAGAGGTGCTGAAACTTTTTCCCAAAAGACTTGCTATTTTAGGGCCGGGCCGTGTCTACCAAAGCTTTACAGAAATACCTTCACTAACAGTTAACAAAGACAGGTAGTACAGAGAAAACGACGAACAAGAAGCATTGTGAGGTTATAATTACACAATTCAAATTTAACTTAGGAACAGAGTATTTGGAGTGAACCCACTCATCGGGAGGAGAGGGCAAGGTTCCCCGCGGCTTAGCGCGGCCTCGAGACGGCCTTGGACCAGAAGCACCTAGACGGTACGAACGTGGACTACGTATTAGGATTTGTGCGTAGGTGCAATGCGCGCAAGCATACCACCACAGTGATAGAATTTTGACCGCTGCTACTGCGGTCCACCTGCTTTACGCTCGTTCCTTAGCTGTGGAGCTGCAATGATCGGTAGTTCTGCACCTGACGACCTAGTTGTGCACCTGGTTCTCCAGCATGCTACAAGTTTGCAAGACGTGCACAGTCTCGGCGTTTGTTGGCGCAGTCACCGCTGCAACCGCTTCCTGTTTTTGAAACTTTTCTAAGACGGACTATCTTACCATCTCTTGCACGGTTTTCAACTCTGTCTAAGCAGTGACCTCAGAAGACTGTTCAGGATTTGGAAACAATTTGCGAGAGTACTCCTCTTTTCTAGCCAGTTCAAGAGCTTTTTCCAAGTTTTCAGGGCTCTGTTTTATAAAGTTTACGAATTACGGCAGAGATTGATTTGCAGCAGTAAATCACTCCTTTTCAGCTGGTCATCAAAAGGCCGTGCCAGCTTGTGCCGCTGCAAACGATAACAAATTCTGTAACTGACTCGGCGTCTTTTTGCTGACAGTCTTGCAGCCACACCACGAGGCACGCCTCATTTGGAGGACAAATTTTCTTGACAAAAGTAGTTTGAACTGATTTAGAGACTGTTTTTCCTCTCTGTTAACCTGTCGATTTGGCGGCATCCTTCAAGAATGTAGGGAGAAGCGCAAGGAGTCAGCGGGGACACGTTGTGCCTTGATACCGTTTATCGCTTTAAACCAGTCACGCATTTGGTTGGTGACAAGAAAACTGGGAGGGGGAGGGATAGCATTTAACTGTAAAACTGTTAAAGGGGACCCTGTTTTTCGACCGACCCTTCTCAGCACACTCGGTTCCGGCGACTCCTGGCGCCTTCCCCTTCGTTGACTCGACGAGGCATTGCACAATCTAATACAAACTGCTATGCTACTCACTGTTTTCTGGTAGTTGAAGTACCAGGTTCAGGTTCTTCGTCGAAGCCTTCTTCACGGGTGGCCAGGCAGATTCACGTCACGGGGTGCGTCGAGGTTCCTTAGATAAGGCGAAGAGTGGTACGGGAAGGTGCCAGAGAAAAGGCACAGAGGGGAGGAATTCAGGCCGTTCCCGGCCGATGACCAAAAATTGGAGGGTCGTAGGTGGAAAGTTCGCTTTACCGAGAAGCAGTAATATCTAGCTTAGGTGGTCGCTAGTGAATTACAAGTAACACGCTTTTACTAACTACTCCAGTTCACAATAAATAACGCAACCAGTAGTAAGAAGATACAGAATCATTTCTTAGCTTTTCTAAACGTATTGCATCTGCTCCTGCCGCCTTGCTGGAGCCTCCCTATCAAGTACTTTTTGTCTGGGTTTTGCTCTTATTTTTGTGTCTCCTTTTGCTAGCTGTTTCATAGTAGTTGAACCAATCTCATCATAAGCTCAAAACTGTCGTTACACAAGGATCATCTTTTTGCAGACGAACATCAGGCACAATCTGCGGTGAATCAGAACACAACTGCACGACCTATCGGCGCTGTGGGAACGCCACGTCGTGGTGTACCCTTTGTGATCAACGGGATTCTCTCCTTGTTGGTATTCATCCTATGGGGAATCGCTTTTCCAGTCGGAGCTTTCCAGACGGTTCAGTTATGTGGTGGTTCCCGCAGTGGCTATCCGATTGCTATCCCAAGTCAAGTGCACTGTGACCTTCCTCCTAAGGTCGTACCTTTGCCGGTACAGGCAGAATTGTATGTCCCCAGATCAGCACCATTCACTTCACCTGCTTGGAAGTGCCAGATTCACTCTCGTACAGTTTGTACTAGGACTTCTTTTGTCGGCGGTCGAGGAATTGTGGCAGATCAAGTATCCACTAAGGCAGTGCATCCTTACGTTTGCCGACGAGCTGCACGTTTGAAACAATGGAACGGCCACACGTTGCTCAATGTCACCCAAAGCTTTTGGTCAACCGCTGTCGTGCTCCACATCTCTTACCGTTGGTGTTGTTACGATTCCTGCACTACAGCGACTAACTTTCTTTTGGAGAAAGGAGTGGTTGCTACCACTCAGGGAAATACTGTAGCCAGCGATCTTGGAGATGTTGGTGGATGTAGTCCTTCACTTGGGATTTGTGTCAAACTTGATCAAACGATACTGTGGCACCCGATCAATGTGAGTAGTTTGTGTTTTTACGACTACAAGGGATCATATGCTGCACAGCTATCTGGCAAGCATCTCCTACTAGATGCTGAACAAGTTGCTTTGGTACTCACACAAGAAGGCAATGTCCATTGTCTGGCACGAAAAGTTTTCTTCACAGCACAAGGACCTGTCGTTGTGGTTTCGAAAACGCCGCGGTTGAAACGTTCATATTTGAAAAATAACACTTTGGATCCGAATCGCTGGGGTTATGGATCGGAATCAGTTACTGACCCAATAAATGCGAAGCTACAGTTTCTGGAAGACCGCATACAGTTCGCTGAAACGACCAGCTTCCGCTCAGTTTGGTTTGCATTGTGTACAGTGGCGTCTCGACAACTGTTGTTCATCAATCAGCTAATAAGAATTGACCCGACAATGGGAGCACGTGTCTTATTGAACCGCACTGACATACATGCCGTCGTAGCTGGAGAAGCGCTTATGGTGTGGCAGTGTAAACAGCTTGCTGTGGAGCACACTTTTTGGAACTACAAAGTCGATAGCACATGCTACGAAATGCTACCAGTGCAAATCAACGGTAGTATATGGTATGTCATTCCAGGAACCCGCGACATTACTCGTGTGTCACCCGTTGTTTCCTGCAGTCATCATATCCACGGGATGTTCTCTCGTGGTAACCAGTGGTTCTCCGAGAATGGTTTGACCCATGTAGATACGGTTAACCTTGCCATGGGTCCAACTGGACACGTAAGCTCCTTCACTTTTAGTGCACCGGCCCTGTTTCACACCGATCTTGCTGGGATCATAGCCAGTGTTGGAATGCTCCGCACACATTATGGGCGTCTTCTTTCCGTGGAAAGACGTTTAAAGCGTCTGACAAATTATACCGCGGGTTTGTCACTGGACCCGTCAGCAGTCTACTTCACCTTAGCCGGGATTGGTGATGGAATTGGACATGTTGTAGAGTCCGCTGGAACAGCCGTCGGTGATGTTCTTCATGGCTTGGGTGCTGGTGTCGGTGATGCGGTGCAAGGATTAGGCAGAGGTGCTGCGGAACTTCTCAAGGGGCCGATACAATTGCTCATCAATGTGGTTGTCCTCCTTGCAGTCCTTGGTATCGTCGGATACGTCAGCTATCTGGTCTTGGTTAATCGAAGACACTGGTTTATGAACCTGTTCAGACGTCATGACAATGACTCTCCGCCACCGCCACCCGGTCATGACATGCCTTCCGAGATGGCCTTGGAAGCCGATGCACACCCCACGTCTTCCAACGCTGAATTGTTCAGGGTATCCACTGAGCAGCCCTTATGGCCGCCGCCGATCGCAACGACCAAGTCTGTAGACCCTGCTTGTGTTGCCTCGGTGCTGGTAAACAACAAGCCTGTTGATGCTCTACTGGATACAGGTAGCGAAGTTACCTTGATGAATCGTCGAGAAGCCAGGAGACACACCAGAATCTCTAGCCTCACTCCATCACCCAAGTCAGCTAGATCTCTTACTGGACATCCTCTTTGGCTGCTTGGTCTTTTCTTTGCTGTCGTCCAATTCGGGTCTGTGACTATCCACGATCAGCCAATTCTTGTTATGAAGGATTGCCCCTATGACATGCTCATAGGTAGAGATCTCCTGCGTAAAGTTGGAAAGGTAACCTTCGATTTCACCGCGAACGCCATGGCTTCCCTTAGTCATGTTCGCATATCGCACGAGTTATCACTCAGCCACGAAAGAAGCTCCCTTCTTCTTGCTCTTTGGAAGGGATCCTGTTCTGCCCATGCAACCGGTACGAACATTGTCCCCTCTTATCTTATCTGAGATAGAGGACTACAAGATAGAACTTCCTCAGCGGCTCGCAGAAGCCTGGTCGTTTGTTCAGAAGAATCTTGAAGATGCCCAAGCGAAGACCAAAAACATCTATGATCAGACAGCAGTTCCCCATTCCCTGAGGATTCAGGATCGCGTGTATTTGCGAAATACACCTGTTCTGCCAAAAGGCCTAACCCCAAAATTTGCAGATAAATTTACGGGTCCTTTTCGTGTCATTGCCTTGTCTGATGATCATAAGCGCGCGTGTCTGCGAAATCTGAAAAATCCTCGCGCGTGTGTTTCGTGGCATCACGTGGATAACCTGACGCGTCATGTTCCCACCTTTAGCCTCACTCTTCCAACCAGCGAAGAACTTGCTGATGCTACCCCGGAAACTCTGTCTCCACCAGTCAATGGCAACTTGTCCAAATTATCGCCTCAAGGATACGACCAATCAAGAGGATTGATGGACCAGCAGTCAAGTTCAGATGATCAGGCTGGTGGTGATCATGACCGTTCATCGCGAAACCCTATCGACGACGACGAGCAACCTCAGCAAACCCGATATAATCTGCGTGCCCGTCGGCCACATTGTGTTTTTCTACTCCATGCAATTTTCCTGTTTTGTCATTGTCTGAATAATACTGTTCTTGCCTGTCATGACTCAATAAATACATTTTGTGTTCTCTCTGTCTTCGCTCAGGCTAAGGCATTCTACGTTGCACAGAACCATGATTTTGGGTTTAACTCTTTCGGGATTTGTTCCAGGATGCCATCAACGTCAGACTATTCCATTGTGAATCATTACGACATCTTATCGCCTTATAGCCCGAGGGCCTACCTGCGGCTTGGCATGCAGCTGTATAATGTCGAACAGCTATTCCAGGTTGTTGAATCTCGCCAGACAGGGCATCCAGATCTTGCTGAGGCCAAAACGGAAGATACGTACCTCCTCCACCCTGATTTTCTTCTTCGGGATTACCCTTCCTCCCCCGATGCCAAGTCTCTCTTTCCAATCTATTGGGTTCGCTCCCGTTGCAAGGTCCGCCAAACGATTTGGCAGCTTTGCTCTCAGCAGCGGCCTCAGTTTCGCTCAGCCCTCCGTCATCACCCCACTGGTGCGGAATTTCTGTTCGCGAAACCTCCGACGGTGAATGAGTATCTGTGGACAACTGGCGAGCGCAAGAGTAAGCTGCTCAGATGCCCGACTCAATTTCCTGGGAAGAACTTTCTCAGTGAGGTGGTTGAAACTGTGCAGCTGGCTCTTGCTACCAACCGACCACCCCCTCTCCAGATCCAAGATTGGATTACTACGGATCAGACACCGTCGTTGGACCCCCGCTATGGTTTCCTGATCCTTGGTGATTCCCTGCTTAAACATCTTGCCTGGGTGGAATCGGGCTTGCCTGTTGTTCAGGGCGGATGCCATTTCCACCACGTTCCTGATCTGCTGAAGCTGGTTCCTCATGACTGCTTTCAGCACATCATCATCCATGTCGGAACTCTGGAGGTTACTACACCATCAAACGCTGCAAAGCGATACTTGCATAAGATCTTCAATCTGATCGGTCACCGCCACTCGTCTGTTTGGTGGTCTGCTCCTCTTCCAGCTCAAAAGCTCGATCCCACTGAGTTGGACCGTTTTAAGTCTTGGTTGAATCGCCAATGCCGCAAGGCAGGTATCAACTACATCGATCCAGCTCCTCGATCAAATAATCCTCTCAAGAATAGTGACTACTACCCTGATAAGCTTCATATCAAACCCAGCGGCCTGCGGAAACTGTTGCAAGCCTGTGAGACGAAAATCCCTGCTCTTCGACTCTGTGATCGTGGTATCTTAGCCGGTCAGTACAAACAAGCTCTGCGTCCCGGCCATCCGGATACCTACGTGGTTGCTCAGAATACAATCCTTAAATTCCTAATCACACGGTGAACGACGACTTAACAGCTTGGATTATTTACATTATTCTTGTTCTTATTTTATTTTTGCCTTACGTATTTAATTATGCCCTTATTCTGAATTTGCGACAACGCACATATTATTTTCCTTGATTTTGCGACAACGCATATTTCTTTCAATTCCTGTTTTCTGATTTCGGCGTAAAGTGCCCTCCCCAGAGATCCATCTTCCTTTGTTCTGACTACAACGAGGACGTTGTCCAATTTTACCGGAGGCGTGTCAGCAACTTTCTCTCCTCATTGTTTTGACTGTGAATATTGAAGCCTAGAACTTTTAGAACTTTTAAAATGTGTTGACTCAGTTTTTTAGAACCGAACTTTGAATTGCTCATTCGAGCGTGTTGTCTGTTACGTTTATCTTGCTTGGTAGGCTAGTAAAGTGTAGGATAGGCACTCTGCTGACATAAAGAAAACGAAAATGCAACAAAGCAATTGTAAAACAGCTAGAAATCACACACAGATTACCACCAAGACATCTGAAAAACCACTGACATTTCAAAATTCAAAAAAGCTGGGCTTTTTCTAGGCGAAAAAATTGGGGGTGGGGAGAGTGGGGGGAGCCCCCTCCCCCCCACTAGTGGGGGAGGACCCAAAAGTGGGGAGATCTAAAGTAGTCTAAAATCGCTAAAAATGCAGTAAAAATAGCCTGTTTTAACATTTTTGAAAATTTTGACCAAAAATCCTTAAAATTTGGCATTTTCTGGGCACCTTATAGTGAGTGGGGGGGGGAAGCCCAAAAAAGTGGGGGTGGGGCCGAGTGGGGGGGAAGGGGTCGAGTGGGGGGGAACCCACAAAGTGGGGGGGCGCCCCCACGCCCCCCCAGTAAAAAAAGCCCAGAAAAGCTATGTTAAAACATCTCAATTTGGTGTCGTCACCAATGGTACATAACAAGCAAGAGTGTGAAAAGTGTCACGCTCGTAGTTATTAGGCTTGCGACATCATCTGCACGATAACGGCTGATCACCCCCCCCCCCCCTCCCTCCCACAAATTAGATCATCACTTCAAAGAAATTCGCACGTTATGCTTGTGCGCTGTAGCTCGCAATAGGACACACTTTGAACTAACTGAATAGTGAATTTCTTTAAAATGATGGGTCTAATTTGTGGGGGGGTCAGCCATTATCGTGCAGTTCATGTCGCAAGCCTAATAACTAAGAGTGTGGCGGTTGTCACACTCTTAGCTATTATGTACTCTTGGTATCACTTACAGTTTCATCCCCGCCCTCTCGAAAGGAGAGACGGACTTGGGAATATTGACTCCGAAGTTGGGGTCCATCGTTTGTCCCACCAGGAGTTGGTGCCAACTCCAGTACTAATTTGGCACTAAAACAACGCTATACGATATCAAGAAGATACTACTGTAGTTTTCTTAGTCAATGTTATTGCGGTTTCTAGGCAAAAATAAGTGGGGGTTACGGGTAGGGGTAAAGTGTGGCAGGATGAAAACCTAGGGATACACTGATCTAAAATCGCTACACGATAAAATTGGACTATTACAAAGCCAAAAGTACTGTAACGAGTTGAATAGTTCGCGCGCTAAACCAAACTTTAGCTACGTAAGTATAAAGTTGCGCTGCTAATAGAGGTATATATGTCACGAGTTGAATAGTTCGCGCGCAAAGCCAAACATTAGCTAAGTATAAAGTTGCTTTGCTGTTGCTTGCGCAATGCTGCAAATAATTAGAAGATAGATCATTTCGTTTAGAGTTTCAAGCGGAAGCAGAGCTCAGCCAGTCAGTCTGGTTCAGGCAGGCAGCAGGTAGGTCGGTTAAGTCTCTTCTCTCTCTCTTAAGGTTGGCTGGTTGGAAGGAAGGAACCTAGGAGTTAGCAGGAAGGCTGAGCTCTGCAGCTAAGGTTATTGTGTTGGTCTTTGCAGCTGCGCTGCTGTGTGCAGATCCTCTGGAAGCCAGGCCAATTTTGTATACATTTATATTTATTGTGCGCCGACCTCCAATATAATCCCTGCTTTTGTAGTTGGTCTAGGTTTAGGCAGTTTAGGTACAGGAGTAGAGGTTGCGGAGAGGGTGAAGCCGCGGACCATTACATGCCAGCGCCGCAACCTATTGCTGGTTACCAGTTACGTATTTGGTTTCCGTGCCAAAATAATTATTTTTGTTCGAAGTCTCTGAATTTGGAGATTTTGGAAGGTCAGGATCAGAAACAATGAACTTGCTAGTTGAAGTTTTGTTGGACGGTCTTCTATTGTTGAAAGGATGGTTATATATATTATATATTTGCAGTGCTAGTTTAAAAGCCCACTCTTAATTTGGTATTGCTACAGCTAATTTGCTGTATGCATATAAATGTGCTGGATTTGTACACGCTGGACTGCATTTGTGGCTTTTTTGGGTTTCAAACGGAGAAGGCGAGCTGAGTTTTCATTGCGCTTTCAGCTAGTTTTTACGGTTGTTTTGACTAAGTTGGTTGCTGCTTAGCTTCCTTCAGACTTGAGGCTTGTTGCTGTTGAACATTCATTTTACTGCTGTTTGTTTATTGCCCCTACTGCTGCACTGTGCAACTACATTACAATTTTATCTTGGTTTTGTTTTAGGTTGCCATATTTTGGCTAATTGGGTTATTTGCTTTGTTTGCAAATTAATTAACGGGATTTTTGGCTGACTTACCTTACTATTTCTACATCACGCTTTCTTAATTTGGCCGTTTCTCTTAATTTGGAGGGAAAATGGTATGTTCCGGAGGACGGTCGCTATTTCTGCCGTGGCTGTTTTGGTCTGATCTTATAGCATTATTTTTGCATTACACCCTTATCAGGTGAGAAAGGAAAAGGATAGTTTGTGGATAGCCTGGAATAGAAGGTAAAACGTTTTAAGATGTTAGGGAATCGAAAGAACCATTCTAAAATGCTTGTCGGCCACTCTTCTGCTAAACCCGGACATGAACCAACACCGGATAATTCAGTGCCCCACCAACCGAATCCAAGCGTTCCTGGCCATGAGCCACTAACCCCCTTCCCTGTACTGGCTTTTTCCTACAGGGGGGGGCGGGGCCCCCCAGACTTGGGTCGCCCCCCCCAGAATCGCCCCCCAGGATTCGGGCCTTCCCCCCCCAGAACTCTAAAATGCCCGGAAAAATAGGGTTTTGAGGGTAAATTTTGAAAAATTTTTTCCGGCTTCGCCGGATTTTTACCCATTTTTACGCATTTTTAGCTATTTTAAGCTTAAATTTAAGTTAAAAATAGTTAATTTTTTAGCTTAGCAGCAAAAATAGCTATTTTTAGACATTTTTTGAAAAAATTCCCCCCTCCCCCCAGAAATCCGAGCCCCCCAGACCTGGGGGGGGGGGACCCCCCCCCAGAAATTTTTGCCTAGGAAAAAGCCAGCCTGTACCAAGCCACTCCCGCCTATTTCAGGTAAAGGAAATACCTGTCTACGCAGGGAACCTGGGGGATGATTTCAGGACTTGGATCAGCATGTTTGAACTCATAGCTACTGCTAACGGTTGGTCTGCACCTGAAAAGGCACTCTACCTCCCAGCGTAGTTTTTGCTTAGTTACGCGGCCGAGCAATGGGATGATCTCCCTGCAGGTATGCAGGCACGTTGGGAACAAGCGTTCACGCGTTCAGGGAACAAGCACGTAAAGGAGACGTTAACCGAAAAATTATGCCCAGTCGAAGTCACAAGCGTTCACGTCTCTGACCTTCACAGTCGTAAACAAAAAGGAAATGAGAAAGTTTACGTGTTTGCGAGGGAAATTCAAAAGATAGCTTTAAAAGGGTTCAAGATTGCAGTACGTGAACGCTTGATGAAAGACATGTTTGTGAATGGTCTAACCCCCAAATTAAGACAACTTGTCATGAACCAGAGACCAGCCTCATTTGAAGATGCTGTCACTAAAAAAAGGAACGTAGTCTAGGGGAGAACAGCTGTGAACCTGTAACTGTGAGTATTGTAACTGAACCATTTAATTTTTAGTCACGGTTTAAATTGATGGAACCAACCTTAGTTAAATTGCAACAAGCTATTGACAAGATCGGTAATAACAAACAAACAGAAAATAGGGATCAAAATAGAACTAACAATTTAATTACTGGTAGGCAGTTTCTGGACCAGAGTTCATGGTCCACCGATGGTCGTCCTAAATGTTACTACTGTGGGCGAGTTGCTCACATCCAGGCGTGGTGTCGTACCCGAATGAATGACCAAAACAGGCAATGTCCTCCCGGATTCGCTTCTAGGAATAGTAACATTACCAGCGGGATGTGACAAGGCTCAAGCGGGTCTGAAAGAGTAAGCTCCGTAACGGAGTTAGGTCAGGTAGGCTTTGGTCAAAATTGCCGTTATGATCATCATTTTTCTTGCAGCACAACAGAACCCTCACATATGGCCAGTGACAATGCCCATCTGGGTCAACAGGTAGAAGAACTCAGCCAACCCGACGATCGATCCAGAGAATTCCTAATGGTCCAGAATCTAATCCCAATGGAAGCGTTCTCGTTCTGCGAACCGTACTCACTATCCCGTACGTATGGAGCCCACCTGCAGGAACTGCAGCGTAGGCAAAACTGCAGCCTGGGTATCCGACAGACCTTCCACTCAGAGAATAGTCCGGCGGATAACGTGCAGGAAACTTTGAAGGAACGGACTTGGAACGACTTTTCCAGTCCTTTCCTTCCAGTGTCCCAGAGAAGTGCAGAGGTCGCAGGTACAACTATAAGGATGTCTAGGTAGATACCGTGGACACAACAGAGGTGTCAAAGGTTCTTAGCAAAAGCTGGAGCAGATGCTCTTGATGATGATACTGACAGTGCTTCCTCAGAAAGGCCAAAGTACAAGCCTCTTTGTTCTTGATGCACCAGGGCGATGAACAGTTGATGTGCAGGTCCATGTTAGTTAACCCTTTGCTAACAGGGTCTCTGTGGTTCAAATCGGAACAGTCGCCTAGGGCCCTGAAGTCAGTTCTCGAACAAATCTATCAAGTAGATTTGAGACTTGTTAAGCGAGATGAAGCGAATGAATGTCAGTTGGATTTACTCCAGATTCGTGGTTACGATGAGTTCGTTGTATAGGTGTGTCGACTTGTTAATGGACAAAGACCTCACGACTACCCAGTTGATGATTGAGGACTGGTGTTCTTTTGGGAACATTGGAACTGAGTTTGAGAGGATCAGCCCTCCTGAGTTGGGCGCGGACATCTATGCAACGATTAGGGACGACAACCACGAGTTGAAGGCATGGTTGAAGAAAAGTCCTAAGGCCAGTCCGCACCGGTCAGTAAATCAGCAGCGCTACAGCCTTCGATCAATCAGCAAGTCCCCCGTCTATGACCAGCCGGGAACCCCGTCTCAACAGAGACGGTAACACCGACTGAAGCCTCTGATCCCCAGCGCCGCACACTTGGGGGCCTCTGCTGGCGGTGGCAATCAGATGATACCGTAAGTATTGCGTCGGCGAGTCTCTTCCGATGGCACCTACTTCAGGCAGATGGCTCAACAGCGGCTGAAGCAGAAAGCTTACGTGCAGAAGTCAGACCATGAGTCCTGGCTGAAAAGTGTTAGTCAGGAACACTACGTGACCTACAAACGCAAGCTGGAGTGCTCTCCTGATCACCTTCAGCCGATCTACTATCAGGACATGCAGGACTACCTGCGCCGCCTGATGAAGAACATTGGAATGAACTGTATGCTGAACACAAAAAAGGCCGTGAATGTCCAATCCGACTGCCTTAACTAGCCATGACCGGACCAAAGAACGTGTCAGATCAGGACTATCGAAGCTTTATTTCGAACTTTGCCTTTAATGAAGCGAACTTCGACTTTGTGAAGAAAAAAATTACAAAAAAGCAACATAACTTTAATTTAAGAAATATTTTGATTAGATTTTTATTGTAGAGCCCCATTGAGATCTGACATGCGCAGCGAGCACTTCAGCGAGGACGCTGAATCTGCTAATGGAGGTATGTCACGAACGAGTTGAATAGTTCGCGCGCCAAGCCAAACTTTAGCTAAGTATAAAGTTGCATTGCTATTGCTTGCGCAACAGAGCTCAGCCAGTCAGACTGGTTCGGGCAGGCAGGCAGGCAGGCCGGCTAAGTCTCTTCTCTCTCTTATGCATTCATAGTCGCGAACGCAGACAGACGCGCGTCGACGCCTCAGATTGTAACATGCCGTTTTACCCGTTTTAAAATAATTGTAGCTGACCTACGCGCGTCGACGCGCGTCTGTTTGCGTCTGGAACCATCAATGCACCTTAAAGGTTGGCTGGTTGGAAGGAATGAACCTAGGAGTTAGCAGGAAGGCTGAGCTCTACAGATTAGGTTACTGTGTTGATCTTTGCAGCTGCGCTGCAGTGTGCAGATTCTCTGGAAGCCAGGCCTATTTTGTATTCATTTATATTTATTGTGCGTTGTGCCAGCTTCCAATATAATCACTGCTTTTGTAGTTGGTCCAGGTTTAGGCAGTTTAGGTACAGGAGTAAAGGTTGCGGATAGGGTTAGGCCGCGGACCATTACATGCCAGCGCCGCAACCTATTGATTAGCTAACTATTGCTGGCTACCCGTTACAGAATATACTCACTAATTCAATTTCACTATCGAAACTGAGCATTCCAAAAACCTAAAATTTTTCACATTTTCTGGACAATTTTAGCGTAGGGGAACACAAAAAGTAAAGGGGGGGCGAAAAAGTGATTGAGTGAGAAAGAAAGCCAAAAGTGAGAGGAGCTGCCCGGTCCCCAAACAAAAAATCCCATTTTCAATAATTGAAAAATGGCTTCTTGCACAGGTTTAGTTATATTACCCTCCAAAAAGCGTTTTTCGTTTTCAAGCGAAAAGTGAAAATAAGAGGTCTGGGTCTCTGAAGTATAAGCAGACCATCTCTTATCAATTACACACATGACATACCTTCTGGTAAATGATCGAGATTTTCTGTCAGCGTCTAAAATCAAGGACAGATTCAATGATAGGCAACAATTCTGAAACATGGAAAAGCAAATCTTTTCTTTCCAGCAATCAAAGTCTAATAGGTCAGGCCAAGAGTCTATAATACCAAGAATGAGAAGCTTAGCCCTTCCTAATGGAAATGGCCTGCGAGATGCTCGGCACATTAAGGCCGAAATCTCGGGGGGGGGGTACCACTTACCATTGTTCAGCATGTGTTTATATGCGTTTGAACTAAAACGCATCTGATTGGCTAATCGCCTACCTTATGTCAAATTTACGTGTATAAGCGGACCCCCCCCCCCGAGATCTCGGGGGGGTCCCGCTTAGCGTTGTTAAACGTGTGTTTATATGCGATTGAATTGAAATGTATTTGATTGGCTACTTACTGCCGTAATCCTCATCAGTGCATCTCAGTTCGACTAAACGTCCCGCTTAACAACGCTAAGCGGGACCCCCCCCGAGATCTCGGGGGGGGGGGGGGCCGCTTATACACGTAAATTTGACATAAGGTAGGCGATTAGCCAATCAGATGCGTTTTAGTTCAAACGCATATAAACACATGCTGAACAATGGTAAGTGGTACCCCCCCCCCCGAGATTTCGGCCTTAATGTGCCGAGCATCTCGCAGGCCATTTCCATTAGGAAGGGCCAAGCTTCCCACTCTTGGTATTATAAACTCTTGGTCAGGCACATGGGCGTATCCAGGGGAGGGGTTCTGGGGGTTGAAACCCCCTCCTTCTGGGTTGTGTTTTATCAATACTCCATTATAGTGCAAATAGTGCAAAATTTTGTCAAATCCCCACCTTTTCAGTGATTTTCTGTTAAAACCCCATCCTTTTCAATGTCTTGGATACGCCCCTGGTCAGGCAATCAAAAGGGATAGGGTGCTCGCCTTGCAGAAAGGTCCAACTGACAAAGGAGTTAACTCCAACTTCAAGGAAAAGCACAATTTCGGTTTATTTTATTCACATAGCCCTTTATGTCTACCTTTGTTTACTAATACTTTTTATCACTGTTTACTAATACTAATTCTTTAATCGTTATCAATCAATCAATATACGCACCTTATCACCGTCATCAGTCCAAGTGATTAGCGTTGGATACAGGCACAGCCTTCCACTCTCAAAAGCCGTCTAAAAATTATTCATCAACATAATACCCAAGAATCTCGAAAGGTAACTACAGACGAAAGTCGGCGGCTTAGGATAAAACTACTCAATTTTCATGAAAGACGCAACCGTCATCATTTTGCATAAGATAACGTGGGGAGGAGTGGTGCGAGGTGGTGGTGACTCTCCCCAAACCGACAAAAAACGGGCGCATACCCCACCGCGTCATTTTTGACTAAATTTCTGACCAAAAATGGAAAAAAGTTGTAATTTCTGCTAATTTAGGGATAAACCCCCTTAAAATTTTGGATTTTTTAGTGGTAGACTACTACAGATTCCAGACCCCGTGTTAATGTATGATCATTTTGCACACTGCATTTGAAAACATCTACGTAAACATAGACGAAAAATGAAAAGAAAAATTGGAATTGGAAACAAACCTTCTCTTCTCCATCATAAAGGCAAACGCCCTGAGCTGTGGCCAGCGGTCCGGCCGATGGAGTTGATCGATACCAGAGAAATCGATCCATATCAGAAATCGATTAACCTGAGAAACAAAGACGCCAAGTCTGCGATTAGAGCACAGGAGTAAATCAGAATATCGGGATAGGAACGGGGGGGGAAGCGATTCAAATTTCTGAATGCTCTTTTGAGGGGCAAAAGGTTTTTGAACATTGGAAGTTGAGAATTTTCCTTCTATGACAACTCGCCAACGTTTTATTGAAAAATTTTAATTGGAAGGTGCCGGTGTCACAGGGAAATTTCCCCAGTAATATCTGCCTCCCAACCCCCACCGGAAAAATTTTCCTACGCGAATCTTCCCCCTCGGAAAAATTTCCCTGGAAATTCCCCCCCTCCCCGAAAAAAATTTCCCTAATACTAGTTACATATATATCCATTTGTTTTAATATTTTATTAGTACCAGTTTCTTTTCCCACAATCGATATTCAAAATGTTGACCAACCAGTAAACTTGAAATAAATGAATATGGGATCCAACCTGATAAATAAATTGCACAACCCCCTTCGTACAAAAACTCTCACGGTTTTTGCGAAGGTAGGGTCGAGAATAGGGTGAAAATTTGGTGTTGACGAGATGCATTATGCGTCACAAACAAAAACAGCGATCTCGCCTTTAGGCGAGAGTATTAGTTGATTACTCAGCTCTATGAGCTGATGAAAAAGATTAAAATTAATTTAAAAAGCTATTAAAAGTGTCAAAACTCTTAAAAACAAAATAAAATGACTTTCAATAAGAAGAGGTAATTAATTAATTTAATAATGTATTCTTAATTTATGGGCATTCAAATAATGTCAAGGGGTGGAAAGAAAGAACGACCAATAAAGTACTGAAATAATGGCACACGTAACAAAAAATAAGGAAAAAAGTTGTAAAGTTTAGTTAAAAATTTCTGAAATAAATGCATCCCGCAAAATAATCACTGGGTTAGGGAAATTTTTCCGGAGAGAAAACATTCTCTAGTATATAAAATTTTTCCGGAAGGAATGATTTCCCTAAGGAAAATTTTCCGGGAGGAGGGGGACAATTTTTCAAGTGAAATTTATCCGAGGGAGAGGAGTGGATATTACGGGAGAAAATTTTTCCCCGTGACACCGCTTCTAATCTGCAGCGGTTACGAAAATATGACTTTACAATCAACAAGCTTTCAATCATACAACGATTATGATCAGTGGTATGTGCTAGTACATCTGCAACGCTTAAGGGCAGATGAATCCGCTGCCGAAAACAGTCAAACGTATACGTAACTAAACCAATTTTGTATTGGGTGGACAATTGGACAGCGTCCAGATAACGTGGCCAACCCTGACAATGGCTGATGGGAGGGGACAGCAAAGCAAAGTAGTGATGTGGATCGGATCGGCAAAATCGATCCGATCCGCGATCCGGAGGTCGGATCGGATCGGATCGGTAGGCCTGCTGGATCGATCCGGATCGGATCGCTCGAGTCAGGCGGATCGGCGATCCGACTTGATACCCAACATCACATAAAATTAAACCGTACCCGACGCATATTTGTGACTGAACTTGACTTCGATTACTGCACTGTTTGGTGCTTACGTTGTTAGTCCAATATTTTCCTTCTACCAAACAAATTTGTTTTTGGTTTTGAGTCTCTCAAGCTTAGCATTCACTATTTAACAACGTATTACAGCAATCTAGTACTTTTCGTACTATATAATTTTATGCAATACATCTGCCATCTGGATCAAAGTGCAGAAGCAAGACCCGCTGTTAGTATGCTGCTAAGTAGTTATGAAAGATGAATTAAAAAATGAATTAGTGCATAAATTTCTGTAATTAATGTTGCTTACTGTTGTGAGAATTTCGGAGTGAAGTTTTGTGGGTGAATAATTTGTGGCTTTATCCCAGAATCCGAAGGAGTTAAACTCAGTGTTCATACAAAATTTACTTCCCGCAATGTTTTAAAAAGCTTTTAGCCTATTTTCGCTGTACAGTTCAAGCTTCAGATTCAGTTTCCTACAAAAAATGTTAGTTTGATCGGCGATCCAAAAAAATTACAAATTCAATTTGTAATTTCAATGGAACATCAAGTTAATAAATTTTACATCAAATAAGAGTTAAATTTCAAAATTATAGGTTTAACTGATATGTTAAATTTGTATTATATATCTTAAATTGTTAAAGTTAAATTTGTATGTTGCTAGGCAGGCCGCTATCATCATCTGCCTCTTTATTTTGAGTAATTTTACTTCTTTTGCTTAATCTTTAGAATTTTACACAATTACGCTTTAGTATTTCGGAATAATGAAATGAAGAAATTTTAGTGAAACTTGTAAGATATGTTTGACAAGGCAAAAACCTACTTTAAATCTAGTTCCACTCCACTTAGCTTTTTGAAAAAATTTCGGATCGCCGGATCGGATCGTCCGATCCAGGACCTGGATCGGATCGGATCGACAAGTGTTTTTGCTGGATCGGATCGGTTAAATTTTTAGCTGCCCCGATCCGATCCGATCCACATCACTAAAGCAAAGGTGCTATACCAAGCGAAGCTCTATTCCCAAACAAGACTCCCCAACTAACGTTAGGCAAGGCACGGATGCCAACACGAGTACCACTCGAACGCAGAAACGCGCGTCGACACCTCAGATTGTAACATGCTATTAGCCTTTTAAAAGTTGTAACGAAGTCATGCTCACGAGCGCATTCAGATGCTTACGTAAGCGCGTCTGGAACTAAGAATGCACCTTTACGAACTCTCCGTATAAGAGAAAACCAAGTTGTTTACAAGATTAGAAGTTTTCAGGCGATTACCTTTTACTTTTTGGTGGAGATATATTAACAATTGAAATAAATTATACAGGGCCACCAGAAATGCAACCCTATAGAAACTGGGCCCAGGCTTGGCCCGGTCACATCTCTAACAGTCACTCCAAACTCTTCCGTAATATTCAAAAAGCGAAATCTAAAATCCTGACATTCCAATTAGAAACTAAACTATCAAGCCCTTTGGGAAACCGACCTTAACAATCTAGACAGAAAACTTCTCATCTAAAAAGCGATACTCAAGCTACCAATTCCCACAAATAAGTAACCTACAGAGATTCAAGCTAACACAAAAATCGTTTATTTAAATACATTTAGCAACTCTCTACCGGTATACAATGTTCGGCAAAATCAGAGATAAAACACCGATTCGATATAATAATATGCAAAGTAGTTAGGCACGAAAACCCGCAGCCAGCAGAGCCATTTTTCACTGCACTGCAAAAACACAGACTGTAACTAAATACTGAATTAAACGTTAAAGCACAAAAACAACTTTTATAGCACACAGCACAAGTGTTTCTATAAAATACAACTAATACTACAACATCTAATGAAACAAAACAAATTATTAAAGTAGACAATATTCGGAAATGGAATAATTATTACAAAACAGCTGTATGATATATAAGTAGGCATTACCAGACACAGACAAGCTCTGTTTTTAAATTTAAAATAAGTTAAAATATTAAAATCACCGAGTCTAAACGAGTTTTCACTCTTTAATGCACGGACATCACGGCACGCAAAAGTTCCCCCAAAAGACGAAGTTAAGAAACAGCTAAAACTGAAATGGCAGTATTCCGAACCAGGAATAGTTAAATAAAAGAGAAACAATGTAAATGTATACAACTACAGAAAGTTAGTATACAGAATAAGGAAATATTGTTGTCACTGTAAACTGCGACAAATGCAAAATATGCAAAATTATCAAACAAAATAATTATATAAAAATTCATCAAAGAAGAATACTAGTACATAGCAGAAGCAGAAGTCAATGCATCCGAAGTTCACAGTTCACATCCAACAAAAACATATTTAAAAACTTGGCCAATCCAAAGAAATTTTACAAAACAGAAACCGTTACAGAAACACCAAAAACAGTGTTTTTAACGGGTGGTAGTTTGCTGCTGCAGGACTAGACTTCTGTAGACATGAAATACGACCAGACAAAGGCATAGGACAATGGGTCCAAAGATGGCTCCCTCCAGGCCCAGCCAATACATTCCACCCACGATAGCCAAACCAGTCAGATACGGATGGCTGCCCCTGAAATAAAAAACAAAATGTCTAAAAAACATCAAAAAATTAGCCATTTCGGATTAAATAACATTTTTGGATATGCATATATTTGACAAAAAGCAGAATATTCGAAATTTGTAAATCGAAGCTACGAAAGCTTGATTGAAACTATTAGTTGGATTCCAGCTTCTACTAACGGAGCACTAAGGTTTCTTTACAAAAAAGAAAGTTAAGGGGGGGGGGGTCCACAATGAAAAATTTTATGGTCACGGATTTTGCTCATTTTTACACAAAATATTGTCACACACATCCAGTTTCAATTTTGAGTAATTTCGTTCAGTACTTAGCAAGTATTAACAACATGCAATTTGAAAATGGGTGAAAACGACGGTGCCGTAGCAAATAAAGACACTTTACACCTGAACATCCGTGAGAATAGCGCTTCACTCGGTTTATGTTTCATAATTGATGAAGTAAAGGATTTAGGGTGACTTTTAATGGAGAAAGTCTACTTTATGGCTTTATTTAGTGATTTTATGGAGTAGCGCGGCGCTGGAAAGACTTGACCACAACAATCACTTAACGGCCGATAACTTAAATCTGGCGCATTTGCGGGCTATGGCCCAAGAAGAACAAATGTTCTCGACAATGAGAGCTTTCGATTGATACAAAATTTAACGTATTTCGAAAAATTTGAAAATAGCTATTTTTGAGATTATGGTTGTCAGTAGTGTTGTTGCCCGGCCGGTTTTTTGACTCGGCCGGCCGGACCCGGCCCGGCCGAGCTTGTGAACCCGGCCGGCCGGGTGATGCAAACCGGCCGGCCGGCCGGGTCAAACAAACAAACAAACAAACAAACAAAGAAAAAAGGCCGGCCGGTACCAGCTTTGCCCTATTTTTCGTGTATTTTGCAAAATATTTAGCATTAATTGATACATTGATACATACAGTTACTCCTGGTTATGTATAACAGATAATATCAAGTAATGTCATTTTTCTGAAAACCGGCCGGCCGGCTGCTTCTGACCCGGCCAGCCGGCCGGCCGGATTGTCGGCATAGCGGGCGGGCCGGCCGGGTTTTCTTCGGCCGGCCAACAACTCTAGTTGTCAGACCCTCATTATTTGACCCCAGCGACCAACGAGGCGCACTAACCTGCACCACTTATATCCAAACTTGACATAAAGTCATCAATAATCGTGCGCAAATAGATTAATTAATTAAAAAATTTTGAAGGGCAAAATCAAAATTCCGCTTTCTACAAATCACCCTTCTTGATCGTATTTGTAATATAAACTGGGCGTTGAACTCTTTTGTTTTTGTTTGTTGAACTCGTTTTGTCGTTGGCGAGATTTCTCTGGCGCACGGAAAAATCACCACTTTTTCAGTCTATGTTTAACACTCATGCTGACATCAATTTTGAGGTGAAATTACTCGCTAGCCGTAAGAAACCCGACTTGAATTTCAAAAACTCGTTAAAATATACCAATCGGACAACAAAATAGGCCAAAATGGACCACCCCCCTTGACACTATTATTACTGTGGGTGAGTTAAGGAAGCTACGATATCCCACTAAAGGTCTCCTGAAGAAATTCCTGGAAAACCAGGGGAAAGCTATAGTTGACAGAATAACATCACCCTTGCAATTAGGACAGTCTAGGGGCCTTTTCGCGAATGGGTAGAGTAGAGTAGAGTTAAAATTAACCCTTTTAACCCTTTTCATGAATGTGCAGGGTTAAATTTAACTCTGCCTGTTTTTAACTCTTTTAACCCTGCAGGGTTAAAAATCGAAGAGTTAGAAGAGTTAAAACTGGCAGAGTTAAAATTAACCCTGCGCATTCGCGAAAAGAGTTAAAAGAGTTAAAACTAGTAGAGTTAAAATTAACTCTCTGCATACGTGAAAAGAGTTAAAATAATAATATGATTTTTACTTACGAATGTCCAACTTTTCACCATTTGAGAATTTAAAAAAAAACTTCTTTACGTTTGGAAAATTTAAAATAAAATAAAACAACAAAAGAAGATATTTACTCATTTCATTAATAGACATTTACTACATCTTCAATGTAGCGTCATACTGTACTAGGGGGATCCGGGCGAATCCCTGTGTGTAATGTGCAGTTTTTAACCGATTGTGCCGAAAGTTAGCATGGATCCATTTCAACAAATTGTTGACCAATCTGCAGTAAAGTTTTAAAGTTTAAGCTTTTAAGGTTCTAACGACATGGGTAAAACTGCAATTGAAGGGTAGCCAACCAAAGATTTTTACGATTTTCATGAAAAGTTGTATATGTTCAATGTTAGCTGAAAAGTAATCTAAAGACAGTGTTTCGGTCTAGGTTTTCGTTGTTTCTTTTACCAGCTTGCAATTTAGCCTACAATAAAGTGCTAATGAATAGTTGAGCCGAAAAATAGATACCGTGTTCGTTTGCTGAGACCACGACAGAGCCCAAAAAACCTTTGCACATATTTTCAGTAAAATCGGATTATCTTGATTTTCCTAAAAACTTGAACAATTTTGGTCAATTTCAACTAAGCTTTAATACTAAAACAGATAGGTGCAGCAAAATTAAATAGAAAAATGTTTGCTTATTAAAATTCAGTAGAGATTTCAAATTTGAATTGAAATGGATGCTCTTAGAATCACAGTTGGGATAACAATTAATCCTGTACTGTAATTTTAATGAACATAACCAGTTGCAGCTAAGTTCGCAGTTCGCGTAATATTTGTCTAGACGTCCTTTCAAAAGTCAAAATTCAAAATTTTTTAGAGTTTACAGTGATCTTCATGGCAAAATTAGTGCTTTAATTAACCCACTTTTTGAGAAAAAAATGAGCTTTCGGTTAGTTGTAGTGTCTCGTTGATTCGGCTTTTCATGATGTCAGCTCGCATACACTTCAAATTTGCATTTATAGGTGATGTTAAATAACTTACAAAACATAATTTAGAGCCCATTTATAATGATAATTATCTTAATTTAATTAATTTTATTTATTTAATTATTATTTCCAAAAATGCAGCATGTTTAAAACATTTTGTTCGATCTATTTTCATTTTATTAAGTATCCTATTTCGTTACTTTAGCGTAAATAATTCAGCAGAATGTTAGCAACTGCTTAAGTAATTTTGAAGCATTATGAACCATCCAATGAAATTGTGTTGCACTTTCATTGGCTGGATTATCTTGTCATTTTAAAGCTTTATCACGCGCGGAAAATGTGGCAATAACATTGTAAAGGATAGAAGATTTTAACTCGTTTAACCCGCGTGCTGAGACGCGGGTTAAAATTCAATGTAAAGTGTTGTGAGCGAGTTAAAAGAGTGAAATTTAACCCATTCATGAAAAGGGTAGAGTTAAATTTAACTCTGCAGGTTTTTAACTCCGCGTGTCATTCAAGAAAAGAGTAGAGTTAAAAGAGTTAATTTTTAACTCTTTTCGCGAATGAGCGTAGAGTTAAAAATTTTAACTCTGCTTAACTCGGCGAGTTAATTTTAACTCGTTTAACCCATTCGCGAAAAGGATCGAGTTAAATTTAACTCGTTTAACCCATTCGCGAAAAGGCCCTAGGAGAGCTCTGACAATCATAACACACCTCACACTGTAAATACAGTAGTGTTACAATCAACAATACTCTCCATAAATCAATGCCGGAAAACCGCAATAAATGAGTTGAATGGTAAACGAACCACAAAATAATGACCCCTTTCCCAAGAAAAATATTGAAACACTAACTTGACTTCTCTGATAAGGGCAGCGTCCACAAAGAACATGGGGGTGAGGTGGGCCACAAAAAAGAGGGCACTTAGGGCGGGCTGGTTCCGCACCAACCACAGCTCTAGGGCCCCAGGGACGGATACCCAATAGGGCGCCGTCAGAGGGATAGCTGCCAGCAGGGACGCTATCACTGAAACAAAAAAAGACGAAACAGTAATATATACAAAAAACTATGCAATAAACCTGGCACAAAAAATTCATCGAATGTTAGTATATAATTAAAATGTATCTTTAAATACACAGGTATATCAGAGACAATTATCACTAAAAATAATTTCAAGGTAATCAAAAATCAGATAGTCTTAAATGTTTAAATGTCTAGATGTCTAGCTTACTGGACGGAAGAACCCGGAGGTTGATATCAAAGAGAGTATGAATTAGCCAAGTCCAGAGGCCATAGAAGACTGCCTTCTTGAACGATAGCAAGAAAACACCTCTAGAAAATAGAAATCAAAGCGCTAAAATATTATTACAACAGCTATAGTCCCACCTATTCGGTGGTCAAGATTTTTAGGTACTCATAAATATGACAGTGCCGTGATGGCGAGTGGTAAGACGTTTGACTAAAGATATTACGGTCTTAAGGTTCGAACCCCCGCTGCCACAAGGTTTTCACAAATCCCCTTGAGCAAAAGATTAAGCACATATCGGTTCGCCGTTGGCTCCAGCCGACCCAGTAGTCTATCCTTAACTGTTCGGTAAATGGGTACCACTGCGGTGGGATGGTAACAGGAGTCTGTGTTCTGGTGTAATGCCTGATGAAGGGCTGCCCCCCCCCCCCTTCCACAGATGTAGTCACCATTAGAGTTGTCGCTCCTGGTTTCGGGCTGTGAATCCGGAGATAAGCACCGGCATCCTATAAGCTTCGGTAGGCTGGAGTTCTCTCCAGGGGTCACTTTACCTTTACCTTTTATAAATATGACACAGCACTTATTGCGTTCACAGATTTGAAAGCAAACAATAAAAATAAAGCAAAATAATTATTGCCGACGCTATCACCCCGAATTCGTCCCCTCCTTCGAAATTTTAAGCCTGAAAACTCAAATTGAATGGAAAATAAAATTTTTTCAAAAAACAGGGTTTTGTAATACCTACCTACTCATGAAGACTTTGACAAAATTTTAATTTACGTTTGGAAAAAAACTGGAAAAGGATACATCTGGGTTCCACCGACCCATTCGCTAAAAAATCCCCCCAAATATTAGATTCTGCTATGAACACGAAAACTGAACCACTTGTAACCACTCTTGCATAGTTTACTAACTTGACAGCTTCTTCAACCGCATTTGAGATAGGATTCTGAGTGCCGGGAGCACCAGCTGAAGTGGTGGTGCCTGGGGGTCTTGGTGGGGAGTGGGTGGAGGTGGGTGGGGTCCCGCTGGGGGAGGAAGCGGGAGTCACGAGGCTGATTAGCTCCAGAGGTTTCCACTGCTCATGACTGTAGACCAGCAGATAGTACAGCACCGTCAGAAATACAATCTACAAAATACCAAGGAATAGAGTAAAAAAATCTTAAGAAAACCTGCCATCAGTAAAAAATTGCATGTAAATATATAAAGCAAAACATAATATTTTGCCGGCAAAATTAGTACGACTACTGATACACAAAAATAGTGACAAAGGTTCAATCTACGCCGGGGAAAATCAGATTTAACGTGCAAGAAAGACAACGGAAAAAGCAGCTAGAAAAGAAACCACACAACAGAAAGGAATTAAAAATTTGGAAAAACTCAATATTCTGAAAACAACCAGCTTACAGTGGAGACAATGATGTTCAGTAGTTCAAATCCGAACCCCAACAAAACACCCAACAGGCCTCCCAGAAGCGAACTGACTAGGCTTAGATTACTTTGAATGGCTGAAGCTACAGATTTCAGGACCTGAAAAGAGAGAAAACAAGACATTCCTAAAACAATTGTGCACGATAAGATAAAGCATGAAAAGCACAATGCCTATAGATCAACAGAATAAAATTACTGCACAACGGTCAATGTAAACTGTGAGATGGAATAATAGGTAGACAATAGGAGTGTACGTATGTTCTAAAGCAACAAGACTACATAATAGATAAGAGTGTGGCAGCTTGCGTACATACATACCTAGCTCTGCACACTATACGGCTGACTACTCCATCCCAACAAGGTGTTGTACCTAGTGAGTTCCCTAGTGTCTGTGTGCTGACTTTTGTGTTATGTTTATTGGAGTTGTTGGCCGGCCAGGCCAAAACAGCCTCCTGAACCAGGCCAAAGCTTGATATTATCTGTCAACATAACCAAAGAGAGATTGTTAGCTGCCACACTCTATTATTATGCACTCTTGATATATCGCATCCATCCTCAACCACACACACTATATATAAAGGGTAAAATGTTTGCCCATATTTACGCACAAAATAGCTTACCGAGTCTGTCGTAGTTGAAATAGGCTACAGGGCAAAACAGAAACTTTGTCATTCAACAACAAATTGAAATATCCAGTGCCAAATGGATTAGGGTTACGTTTTGTATATCTATACGTAGTTATAGTTAGAACCAGATCTATAGTTTTTATACAAAAAATTTGACTTCCCTAAGACAGGGTATTTTTTACAGGGGGGGAAGGCGCCCCCCCCCCGAAATCGCCCCCTCCCGGGATTTTTGCTTCCCCCCGGGATTTTTTGGAGGCCCAAAATTTTTGCCAAAATAGGCCAATTTTCAAAAATTTTCCGGCTTCGCCGGAGATTTTTTCGTAAAAATAGATATTTTTAGCTTAAATCCTGGCATTTTTGAGAACTTTTTGCGCTTCACCATGCAAAATACGCCAAAAATACCATTTTTGGCTCATTTTTTCAAAAAATTCTCCCCCCCCGAAAATTTCTTCCCCCCCGGCCCGGCCCCCCCCCGGAAAAAAAATCCCTAAAAAATACCCTGTAAGAAACTGGTAGCCCCCAGTCCTAACAAACAAGGAACAATCGTCCAAAATTTGTAATAAAAACGGTAGATACCACTCTCCCAGTTAACATATTTTGGAAAAACCCGGTTTTCAAAACCAGTCACGTACACATCTAATCTGTCTATAATCCAGGCATAACCACACTTTAACAAGGGGGGGTATGGGGGGTACGGGACCCCTCAAAAGTTGTAGGTTCGGTACAAGGGCTAGCAAAATCAGAGCCAAGGGAGAAGGGACAGTGCCAGGAAAGGCAGGTCAGACTGAAAATTAATGGAAAACAGAGTGTACGTATACATAATGGATATTTTACGTAATGGAAATTTTAGCCAAAAATAGCTAAAAGTTTTTAACTTTTCGAAAAAATTTCAAAAAATTGCTAAAAACTGCAATGGCTGTAAAATAGCTAATTTAGTGCTAAATTCGTTCAAAAATTGCAAAAATTGCACTTTTTCCAGTAAATTTCTGCTGGGACCCTCCCCCCAAATTTGAGATAAGGTACAAGGGCAGGTAAAATTTGGGCTAAAACAGGTACAGGCCCCCTCAGGAATTGGCACCCTCGTTAATGTATGGGCATAACTATAAAACAAAAGAAATTTCGTTAAACGCAAACCAAACATATCTAACCAACCAAATCTAGCCTACCGTTGTCAGGGTTTCCATATTATCCTGGGCTATCTTCATAACATCTGCCTTAAGTTGGACCAGGTCCAACCCTCCCACCAAATGTGTCCAAACGTCCGCCAAGGTGGTGGGATGGGAGCTGTCCGAAGTGTGGGTGGGTGGGATGGCAGCGGATTTCTTCTGATAGATCTCATAGAGTCGATCTACGAGCTGCTGCACCTGGCTCTCCAGATGGTCAGCTTTACCAGGGTCATCAGTGCTGGCCAGGCCACGAACCTATAAAACAATGTACAGCAGCACAGTAGTACAGTCAACAGAAACAGACACACAATTCAACAAGTCTGGAAACTATTCTCTCTCTCTCTTTTCCGCAACTGTAGAAACAGCACACCTTATTCATTAGTTTTTGTTTAAGGGAAAAAGGTAGCTAGGGAGAATTTTGAGCAAACGCTGCGTAGATGCGCAACCCCCCATTACTTTACCTCCACCCATCTTCCAATACAGTGGTCTGGACTAAACTAAAACGCCTCAATACAAAAATGTCAATGACCGTAAAGCTATGAGTATGAGTGAAATATTAAAATTCATTAGCGAAATTCGCTGTTTAAAGCAGAAGACAGATTATGAACCCGAAAAAATACGTAGGCAAAGTGAGACGACCGAGTTTGGAACAATTAGGATCTGGAATTTGGCATTTGGAGTTTCAACCAATTACATAAGATTAATTTCTCTGATCATGAATGAAGGCAAATTCAGTATATACCTGCTGAGAAAGCCAGGAACGGCCCTGCAGGTATCCTTCCTGAACAAGGTCTTCCATTTTTCGGTCCCCCAGGGCCTGTTGGGTCATATCACTGAGCCAGTCAGCCAGGGGCCCACTTCCGCTCCCGTTCACCACACTGGCACCCACTTCAACCAGATGCACAGTTTCTGTATGGATCTACAATAACAATACAATATATACAAATAACAAAGCAGCAAAAACAAAACACACAAATTCAGCCAATTCATATTGTGCGTTATAAATCCTTAACTACATTTTACAATCTAGCACGCTGTGCACAAAAATATAAACATCTAAAAATGTAAAATTATTTAGGTAATAATTAAATTTTCATCCTAACCATGTGTAGTAATAACCAGATGACATGGCGCATACCTGATAGACAATGAAGAAGCTGAAAATGATGCCAAAGAACAGGGCCAGAACCATGACAATGACACTGGATAGAATGTCCATAGACTGTTCCAGGCCATCAATTATCTAAAAATGTATCACGTACCGTCAGGGGCGTATCTAGAAAGTTGAAAAGGAGGGGGGTTCTGACTAAAATTTATTGAAAAGGAGGGTTTTTGACAAAAATTTGCACTTTTTGTAATGGAGTACTGATAAAATTTAACCCAAAGGAGGGGGTTTCAACCCCCAGAACCCCTCCCCTGGGGCCAGTTTCATAAAAAACCGTCTCGAGTTCTCAAGTTCTCAAGTAGTCTGTTTTCAGTGACAACAACCTCTTCTCTAACAAGAACAAAAAGTGCTCCTTTGTCGCATGTAAAATACATATGAGTCTTCGTAGGCAGGTTGTACATACGTAAGCAAAAACTAGCCTGTAAAATATATACATATGAGTTCCGTAGGGAGGTTGTAAATTAAGGAAAACAAGTTGCAACCGCTTAACATATGAGCCTGTCCTACAACGAGGCTCATATTGGCGTATGCCATAATACGAATAATTTGCAGATATATATATATATATTTTACTTTTAGTAAAGTTTTATTTAAACGCAGCCTTGTTTTACACGGTCATTCGACCATTTTCACTCATATTATAGGGGTCGCTACCGCGACCCCTATGATACATTCTGCATAAAGCTTTTCATTACAAATTATCTTCCACATAGCTTGTTGATCAGTCATTATAGTGTGCATATGCTCAATACGGTACGCCATGAGGCGCTCTGACTCACAGCCAAGTGGGAACGCATTCTGCGTGTGTATAATGTGAAAGTGTTTCGAGAATGCATTAGAGGTGTGCCATAGTGCTTCAGGAAACATCGGGTTGCATGTACAGTTCAGCTTGAGCAGTCGTAGTTCACTTCAGTCCATTTCTCTGGGACTCAACGTCTATTCATTTTTCCGTAATGTGGATGAAGCTGAGGTCCTTTAGTGAGGCTTTAATGTGGAATGTACTGTGACGCCAATATGAGCCTCGTTGTAGGACAGGCTCATATGTTAAGCGGTTGCAACTTGTTTTCCTTAATTTACACCCTCCCTACGGAACTCATATGTATATATTTTACAGGCTAGTTTTTGCTTACGTATGTACAACCTGCCTACGAAGACTCATATGTATTTTACATGCGACAAAGGAGCACTTTTTGTTCTTGTTTTCTATTATTTTATATATATATGTATGCTCCTGAAGGCATGTATAGATATCTTTCAACAGTAGCAAGCAAGCCAACCACAGCACTCCACAACCACTTTGAGCATGCAGTTCTATGACAAATGTTGCTCAGCTCGCTCAGTGCTTTCATTTGGTACCAAATTTGACCACTTTTGAAAAATTTCATTTTTGACCGAAAATCGCCAAGTCCCCACCCACCCCACCACAGCACTCTACAGCCACTTTAAGCATGCAGTTCTATGACAAAAGTTGCTCAGCTCGCTTAGGGCTTTCATTTGGTACCAAATTCGATCAAAATTTCATTTTTGACCGAAAATCACCTAAGTCCCCACCCACCCCACCACAGCACTCTACAGCCACTTTAAGCATGCAGTTCTATTACAAATGTTGCTCAGCTCGCTCAGCGCTTTCATTTGGTACCAAAATTTGACCACTTTTGAAAATTTCATTTTTGACCGAAAATCGCCAAGTCCCCACCCACCCCACCACAGCACTCTACAGCCACTTTAAGCATGCAGTTCTATGACAAAAGTTGCTCAGCTCGCTTAGGGCTTTCATTTGGTACCAAATTCGATCAAAATTTCATTTTTGACCGAAAATCACCTAAGTCCCCACCCCACTCCACCACAGCACTCTACAGCCACTTTGAGCATGCCGTTCTATGACAAAAGTTGCTCAGCTCGCTTAGGGCTTTCATTTGGTACCAAACTTGACCACTTTTGAAAAATTTCGTTTTTGACCCCATGACCTCCCACCGACCTGACCCTCCAGATGGCAAAGTGGAACCAGCACAGCAAGATGGGTGGGTCAGACGGCAAAACGGACACCGGGAATGAGCTGAGCGCACCAGGAAACCCCTATAGACAAAGTTTGGAGAGGCTAAGTAAAGCCTACTATGGACCTCCGGGAAGCGGTTACCGACTTGACCCCTCAGACGGACTTGACCCCTCAGACGGTCAAGTGGAACCAGCCCAGACAACTTGGGTTACTCGGGCAGCAAAACTGCTAGCGGGAATCGATTCTTTGTCCCAAAAAAACCTTTGTATGCAAAATGTGACCACCCATGTAGTAAAATAAGCGAAAAAATTAAGTTTAAAGTTCGACCCAAAATTCACCAACTTTGGCTGGCCAGTACCGAAAAATTACGAACAGAGACGGAAAATCATATAGCATTTGAAAGACCCCGATATGTGTGCTGTTTAACCATATAGTCAGTATTGCCCCATATATAGCCCAGTCTGACTTATTAAGGCGCCTTTGAAACATACTTTTTGGCCATTTTAGCGTTTTGGCCGACTTTGGCCCCCAGCCAAAAATTTTTTCCGGCTCCGGGAGGCATAAAACCTAGCTTATTTTCTTATTTTCGATTTGTACTACAAGAATATATATGGGTTTCATAGGCAAAAATTTTTCTATCTGTAGTTATTCAAGCTACACAACCCCCTTATAAGACATCAAAAGCGAGAAACCGGAAAAAAAGAAAAAACACAATTTTCGTAAGCGATTTTTGGCGCAACTTTTTAAACGGAAAGCGGTACGTGGATGAAACTTGGCAAATATACTAAACTCGACACGTACAATTTTTTGCGCACATAATCTGCGCAGGAACCTGCGCAGCTTCTGCGCAGCCTTGTTTTACACGGTCATTCGACCATTTTCACTCATATTATAGGGGTCGCTACCGCGACCCCTATGATAAAAACTATATGTAAAAGTATCTACGGAAAATTTTATGGTGATTTATTCTAGTAATTGAAGCAGGAAGAAAACATTTACAAATTTAGATTTCCAAAAATTTCTCGAGTAGGTCTCAAGTTGGCGAAATTTTCTCTGGTCGAAATCGACCAGAGAACTTGACTCGAGAACTCGAGAACTTTTTCAGCGTGGCTTTCAATGCGACTTGCGGATCTCGAAAACTTCCAGCATAGTTTAGCTACTAGACTCGAGAACTCGAGAACATTTTTATGAAACTGGCCCCTGGTTACGCCCATGCGTACCGTAGAAATAAACCAAACGAAAGCAATCACAGAACAAGTATGGGTACAAAAGTTCACAAAATTGATTCATGAAGAATTGCAACCATCTATATACGTATATATATAGCAATTGTAGTCTCAAATATCACAGATTACTTTTCTACCTATATAAACTTTTACTCAGTTCGTCTTTGGCGGAATTATGGAAACCAATCAAAGCTTACCACTTGATCGCCGGAGAAAAGCATGCGGGCCAGATGTCGAACCGAAGATGGGACGGCTGCCTCGATGAGATTATGATGACGCTCTCGCATGCCCGACCACCTCTCACTCAACCACTGCCACACGCTGGACCAGATCCCAAAATAATTGCCTAAAACATCCAGAAATGTAGATTACGTGTGCGCTGCAACCCCAGCGCAATTTTCGTAGTCGTCTGAAATTGTTGAGAAACATATATAAGTCCCGACAGCATGGTCAAAAAACTATCTGAAACAGAGAAAAATGTGAAACGAGCAAAACTTCATACACAAAAAATTCTGCCATTCCTTCTGCATCTGCTTCTGTCAGAAACTTTAGACGCATTCTGTCAATGAAAATTCTCAATTGCAACAAATAGCAAAAACCTAAAAAAGCAATATTATTGCCATAGGTACAGGTACATACCAAGCCGTTTCAGCACCATATAAAGCAGTGGTATGATCAGAAGGTAGAGAAAGACGGTATGTGTAGCAAAGAAGAGGACAGTACAGGCTGTAAGGAGCCACCGGATATAGGTATCGGATAGGAGGGCCGTGGCTGCTGTATCTTCCTTCAGAGCACCACTGGCGCTGCCACTGCTGATGGCTCGATCCAGCTCAGCCACGGCCTGTTTGGTGGCCGTCTGAACCTCATCTTCAGCCTCCGCTCTTGGCTGAGAGGTGGTCGATCTTTTACGACCTTAAACGAAAAAGGCACAACAATTCGTTATAGGTAGACAGGTAGCGGGGTGTCCAGCACACTATTTTCAGCATAAGCCAGGGTATTTTTTAAAGGGGGGGGGGCGGGGGGCCCCCGAAATTGACCTTCCCCCCCGAAATCGCCCCCCCCCCGATTTTGGTCTACCCCTTTAATGAGGTCTACATTTTTCCAAAAATGGTCAAATTTTCAAAAATTTTCCGGCCTCGCCGGAGATGTTTTAGTAAAAATAGCTATTTTTACCTTAAATCCTGGCAGTTTTGAGAACTTTTTGTGTTTCACCATGCAAAATACGACAAAAAATACCATTTTTGGCTCATTTTTGCAAAAAACTACCCCCGAATATTTCTGCCCCCCCCGGGCCCCCCGGACAAAATCCCTAAAAAATACCCTGTAAGCGATCCTTATTTCCTCACTTTGAAAGTCAAAATTAATTCCCATTTCAAACCTGCGTACTTGGGAGTATCCAGGGAATGATTTTTGGGGCTGAAACCTCCTCCTTTTTAATTGGACAAAGGAGAAATGCAAGAGAAAGATTTTTGTGGACAATGTAAAACAATCGAAGAATTTTGCGCCTCTCGCTGCGACAAACAAAAATGCTGCTGTAAACAGACGTTTCAAAAGGCTGAATCTCCCAATAATAGAGGAAATCTACTTGTTGGGAACAGAAGAATCCGCGTCCGATTGGAGATTTTCTTCACGCTGTAGTCGATTCAGCTGGCGATTATCCTTTCACGGTGCGGCTGACCAGCCAAAAGGATTCTATCTTCGCGGGACACGGCTGATTTTATTTCTTCCCGTTTTATCCTCAGTCAAGTCGTAGTTAGAAATTTCCGGTTCTTAAATTATGCAATCGAGCCTGTGGGCCTGCCACTTTATGTCATTTACTTCGGCTGTCTCTTTTTTGTATATACCTACTAACTCGGTTGCTCCACGCGATCCCTTTCCTACGACGTGTGCTGGACTTGGAGGTAGAGACTCCCTATGGATCCACTCCGTCGGCCGCCACAGAAGGAGAAAGTGGAAATTTTGAAAGACGTCATTTGATGAGTGTCCCTTCTCGAAATAATACCTTCTCCCCCTCCCTTTCAAAACCCAGGCGGCTAGGCTACTCCTGCCTTATATGAAATTTTGAAAGAGTAGTCCCACCACAACCAATTCCAAGAGTGCGCAGGTTGAGTATCCCAGAAGTCGAATAAAGTTTCGAATAAGACCCCCAACAGGAACCCCAATCTCGAACAGCTTCCAAAGTTTTGCACAATACAGACAGAGACTAAATAAGAAACAAACCAGTCTGCAAAGGCGAAGGAATCAGGCCCAGCGAACTGAGGAGAACCAGACCACAGAGACCCAGCAGGACCAGGACCCTCAGTGGGCCAAAGAGTCGAGCCGTGAGACAGAAGGCCACAAACCAGACGGGGACGGAGAGGGCCTTGGCCAGGCCCATATCCAGACCTCCGTCACGATGCAGATAGAGCCAAATCAGATAGGTCCCTGTGTACAGGAGCCAAACCGGAACAACCTACAACAGAAGTTGGCAAACAAACAACAAATAAAAAAATTACAGGTATGCAAGAAAAAATGGTTAAAAAACACTTCAAATGACTTACGTAGGTTTATATGTAGGTTTATACGTATATACTTACGTAAAAACTTGTAGACTAAAACGACTTCAACTGTGAAGAGAGGGAGGTATAGACTCACTCACCCATTTGCCGGAAAAGGTGTCCACAATCCAGTCAATGAACCAGAACACCTTGGCCAGAATCAGGAAAATGGTGGAAAAGCCCTGGTAGCGAGCCAGACACATGAGGACGGGATAGGCGCCCAAGAGATAGAGCGCTGCCGGGGAGGAGAGGAAAAGCCAGAGCTTATCCGCAGACCAATCCAGCAGTCGAATCGGCAACAGCAGAACGCCCACCACCAGAGGCGTATTGGAAGACTGAAATAAAAATACGTGGAAAGAAGACATAAATTTGTACTGAAAAAAGTTCGAACAAATAAATGGGCAATGTGTATACTAAAATACGAGCGTTATCGCGATGGCTTTCGATCAATCCTTCGACTAAACTATTGTCTTTCGATGGAAACTAGGGCGCACGCTTAGGATTTATCTTGGCTGGTCAAAATTCGTGTTCACAGAAAAACGACTGCCATTTAACTGAAAAAATGACTATTTTGAAAATGTTCACCTTAAGACCACGAAGCCATCGTTTCGTTTCAATGGAAACATTTCGTTTGAAGGGAAATACAAGCGTGCCTACAAGGGCTGCCCAGAGCATAGGCTTAATGACGCCTTGAAATAGCAGATAGACTGCTACCAACGCTGCCACACAAATCACCAGAAAACTGAACAAAATCACATTGTACAAAGCGTGACGAAATGGAACTTCATCGCTTTCTGGAATCAAACTGCCCAGTCTTCGCTTCAAACTAGACGATACCATTGCTTGACCCCTGCTACAAAATATAATGCCAGCTACAAATAAGTTGCAGGCACCGTCTAAATCTATATATATACGTGAAAACCGGCTGTCACCAGACCAGGAATAAAGAACAGAATTATTTCGTAAACTTGATGAAACCTCACACTATATTCAAATATATAGGAGTTTGTACTGACTCGTTATGTGAGGTATATAATATAGGACTTCACTGGAAATTTCGGGAATTTGTCGGTCGAGTTTGCCTTCAAATATCCGGGAGGTTCAAAACCCCTGAACTTTTTACCCAGCAAGGAAATCAAATTTGCTAAATTTTACTTAAGCTGTTTGATTTTTTAATTTTCTGAGGTCTGGAGAGAGGTTTGAGAATCTTTCACAAAATCCACCTCCCCTGGCACATGGCAGGTTGCATTTTTTAAAAAGTTTAAGGCTAATGAATAAATGATTAGAATGAAAAATTTAACATTCGGTTTTGAGACTGAATAAGGGCCTACTAACTGAATAACAACTTAACCTTAACGGCCAACAAATTTTCTAATCTAGATTTGAGATTAAACTGAACGAAAAATTAATAACATGTTATACAACAAGCATAGGTGTATATACCACCTGTTTGGGTTGGGGCGGGGAGTAAAAAGTCCAAATCTGGCTTGGGGGTCTCAAAAATCGGAAATTTTCAAAAAAACTGTACCCAAACTGTACCCAAATTCTTTTCAGCTAAAAATGGCCCTTTTTGGACATAAAATCGACTATTTTCGACATAAATCTAATAAAAAAACTACTCGTATTGCGTTTTAAACCCTATTTTTTTAGCGTTTTTAACTGTTTCTAGACAATTTTTTTAGAAAATTTTTGAAAAATTGCAAAAATTTTTGCACAAATTTAGCATTTTTTCTTTTGTTTGGACATCAGCTTAGGGGGGCGGGGGGTCTGAGCTCGGCTTGGGGGGAGTAGTCGAGGTCGGGTATGGGGGTCGGGTCTCACAGGGGGGGACAGCCATAGGTGTGGCTTGCGAAAAAAAGTGGGGGGTGGGGGTTCAGAAAAATGTCGGGAGGGGGTTTGGCCAAAAATGGGGGCGGGGGGGTCGCGAAAAGTCGATTTGGGGGAGGGGTTAGAAAAATTTTCGAGGGGGGGTCGGCGAAAAATTGGTTTTTCGTTAAAAAATTGAAAAATTTTCTCAATTTACAGCTATTTTTAACGATTTTTAGCTTAATTAAGGGAATTCCAGCAATTTTTCGCTTTTTTGGAATTTTTTGGAAAAATTTCGAATTTTTAGCTAAAAATTTTCAAAAATTTAGCCTAAATTTTAGGGGGAGGGGTCTGAAAAAATCGATTTGGGGGAGGGGTAGGAAAAAAGTTTTAGGGGGGGGGGTCGGCGATCCCTCCATTTGGGGGGAGGGGTCCCCCCCCCCTAACACACCTATGCCTGGTACCATAGGTGTACCACCTGTTTGGGTTGGGGGGGGGGGGAGTAGAAGGTCCAAATTTGGCTCGGGGGACCCCACCGAAATCCGAAATTTGGGGGGGAGGACCCCCCCTAAACTGTACCCGTTTTTTTAGCTAAAAATGCTCCTTTTTCGATGTATAGTACATTAAACGTACCCAAAAGCTTCTGCCAATAGTTTTCATATTCATAAGGCTTGAAAATTGACAAATTTGTACTAAAATATGCCTAAATTAGCCAAGATTGTGGTTTATAATTGCGCATATTACCTTTTAATTGCTATAAATAACCATCTTTAGCTGTTTATAGGCGATATTTTTTCAAAAATCTTGCATTTTTTACTTGGTTTGGACCCAATTTTAGGGGGGGAGGGGGGTCTGGCCTCTCCGTGGGGGGGGGGTCTCACAGGGGGTAAACTGTAGCCTGGTACACCTATGCCTGGTACACCTATGACAAGCCCTTCTGCAAGAACGGTTGAACTGCAATTTTATCCAAAAACGGTAACATTTCCAAAATATTGAGACTCACAAAGAGACCCTCGTTATTAATTCGTCGTAAATGTACAGTAGGGCGGTGATGCCCTACTGTCATATTTTATTATTATTTAA